>CAXKVR010000274.1:2500-93833 GCA_964058845.1 Carex sylvatica
AACCCTAAACCCTAAACCCTAAACCCTAAACCCTAAACCCTAAACCCTAAACCCTAAACCCTAAACCCTAAACCCTAAACCCTAAACCCTAAACCCTAAACCCTAAACCCTAAACCCTAAACCCTAAACCCTAAACCCTAAACCCTAAACCCTAAACCCTAAACCCTAAACCCTAAACCCTAAACCCTAAACCCTAAACCCTAAACCCTAAACCCTAAACCCTAAACCCTAAACCCTAAACCCTAAACCCTAAACCCTAAACCCTAAACCCTAAACCCTAAACCCTAAACCCTAAACCCTAAACCCTAAACCCTAAACCCTAAACCCTAAACCCTAAACCCTAAACCCTAAACCCTAAACCCTAAACCCTAAACCCTAAACCCTAAACCCTAAACCCTAAACCCTAAACCCTAAACCCTAAACCCTAAACCCTAAACCCTAAACCCTAAACCCTAAACCCTAAACCCTAAACCCTAAACCCTAAACCCTAAACCCTAAACCCTAAACCCTAAACCCTAAACCCTAAACCCTAAACCCTAAACCCTAAACCCTAAACCCTAAACCCTAAACCCTAAACCCTAAACCCTAAACCCTAAACCCTAAACCCTAAACCCTAAACCCTAAACCCTAAACCCTAAACCCTAAACCCTAAACCCTAAACCCTAAACCCTAAACCCTAAACCCTAAACCCTAAACCCTAAACCCTAAACCCTAAACCCTAAACCCTAAACCCTAAACCCTAAACCCTAAACCCTAAACCCTAAACCCTAAACCCTAAACCCTAAACCCTAAACCCTAAACCCTAAACCCTAAACCCTAAACCCTAAACCCTAAACCCTAAACCCTAAACCCTAAACCCTAAACCCTAAACCCTAAACCCTAAACCCTAAACCCTAAACCCTAAACCCTAAACCCTAAACCCTAAACCCTAAACCCTAAACCCTAAACCCTAAACCCTAAACCCTAAACCCTAAACCCTAAACCCTAAACCCTAAACCCTAAACCCTAAACCCTAAACCCTAAACCCTAAACCCTAAACCCTAAACCCTAAACCCTAAACCCTAAACCCTAAACCCTAAACCCTAAACCCTAAACCCTAAACCCTAAACCCTAAACCCTAAACCCTAAACCCTAAACCCTAAACCCTAAACCCTAAACCCTAAACCCTAAACCCTAAACCCTAAACCCTAAACCCTAAACCCTAAACCCTAAACCCTAAACCCTAAACCCTAAACCCTAAACCCTAAACCCTAAACCCTAAACCCTAAACCCTAAACCCTAAACCCTAAACCCTAAACCCTAAACCCTAAACCCTAAACCCTAAACCCTAAACCCTAAACCCTAAACCCTAAACCCTAAACCCTAAACCCTAAACCCTAAACCCTAAACCCTAAACCCTAAACCCTAAACCCTAAACCCTAAACCCTAAACCCTAAACCCTAAACCCTAAACCCTAAACCCTAAACCCTAAACCCTAAACCCTAAACCCTAAACCCTAAACCCTAAACCCTAAACCCTAAACCCTAAACCCTAAACCCTAAACCCTAAACCCTAAACCCTAAACCCTAAACCCTAAACCCTAAACCCTAAACCCTAAACCCTAAACCCTAAACCCTAAACCCTAAACCCTAAACCCTAAACCCTAAACCCTAAACCCTAAACCCTAAACCCTAAACCCTAAACCCTAAACCCTAAACCCTAAACCCTAAACCCTAAACCCTAAACCCTAAACCCTAAACCCTAAACCCTAAACCCTAAACCCTAAACCCTAAACCCTAAACCCTAAACCCTAAACCCTAAACCCTAAACCCTAAACCCTAAACCCTAAACCCTAAACCCTAAACCCTAAACCCTAAACCCTAAACCCTAAACCCTAAACCCTAAACCCTAAACCCTAAACCCTAAACCCTAAACCCTAAACCCTAAACCCTAAACCCTAAACCCTAAACCCTAAACCCTAAACCCTAAACCCTAAACCCTAAACCCTAAACCCTAAACCCTAAACCCTAAACCCTAAACCCTAAACCCTAAACCCTAAACCCTAAACCCTAAACCCTAAACCCTAAACCCTAAACCCTAAACCCTAAACCCTAAACCCTAAACCCTAAACCCTAAACCCTAAACCCTAAACCCTAAACCCTAAACCCTAAACCCTAAACCCTAAACCCTAAACCCTAAACCCTAAACCCTAAACCCTAAACCCTAAACCCTAAACCCTAAACCCTAAACCCTAAACCCTAAACCCTAAACCCTAAACCCTAAACCCTAAACCCTAAACCCTAAACCCTAAACCCTAAACCCTAAACCCTAAACCCTAAACCCTAAACCCTAAACCCTAAACCCTAAACCCTAAACCCTAAACCCTAAACCCTAAACCCTAAACCCTAAACCCTAAACCCTAAACCCTAAACCCTAAACCCTAAACCCTAAACCCTAAACCCTAAACCCTAAACCCTAAACCCTAAACCCTAAACCCTAAACCCTAAACCCTAAACCCTAAACCCTAAACCCTAAACCCTAAACCCTAAACCCTAAACCCTAAACCCTAAACCCTAAACCCTAAACCCTAAACCCTAAACCCTAAACCCTAAACCCTAAACCCTAAACCCTAAACCCTAAACCCTAAACCCTAAACCCTAAACCCTAAACCCTAAACCCTAAACCCTAAACCCTAAACCCTAAACCCTAAACCCTAAACCCTAAACCCTAAACCCTAAACCCTAAACCCTAAACCCTAAACCCTAAACCCTAAACCCTAAACCCTAAACCCTAAACCCTAAACCCTAAACCCTAAACCCTAAACCCTAAACCCTAAACCCTAAACCCTAAACCCTAAACCCTAAACCCTAAACCCTAAACCCTAAACCCTAAACCCTAAACCCTAAACCCTAAACCCTAAACCCTAAACCCTAAACCCTAAACCCTAAACCCTAAACCCTAAACCCTAAACCCTAAACCCTAAACCCTAAACCCTAAACCCTAAACCCTAAACCCTAAACCCTAAACCCTAAACCCTAAACCCTAAACCCTAAACCCTAAACCCTAAACCCTAAACCCTAAACCCTAAACCCTAAACCCTAAACCCTAAACCCTAAACCCTAAACCCTAAACCCTAAACCCTAAACCCTAAACCCTAAACCCTAAACCCTAAACCCTAAACCCTAAACCCTAAACCCTAAACCCTAAACCCTAAACCCTAAACCCTAAACCCTAAACCCTAAACCCTAAACCCTAAACCCTAAACCCTAAACCCTAAACCCTAAACCCTAAACCCTAAACCCTAAACCCTAAACCCTAAACCCTAAACCCTAAACCCTAAACCCTAAACCCTAAACCCTAAACCCTAAACCCTAAACCCTAAACCCTAAACCCTAAACCCTAAACCCTAAACCCTAAACCCTAAACCCTAAACCCTAAACCCTAAACCCTAAACCCTAAACCCTAAACCCTAAACCCTAAACCCTAAACCCTAAACCCTAAACCCTAAACCCTAAACCCTAAACCCTAAACCCTAAACCCTAAACCCTAAACCCTAAACCCTAAACCCTAAACCCTAAACCCTAAACCCTAAACCCTAAACCCTAAACCCTAAACCCTAAACCCTAAACCCTAAACCCTAAACCCTAAACCCTAAACCCTAAACCCTAAACCCTAAACCCTAAACCCTAAACCCTAAACCCTAAACCCTAAACCCTAAACCCTAAACCCTAAACCCTAAACCCTAAACCCTAAACCCTAAACCCTAAACCCTAAACCCTAAACCCTAAACCCTAAACCCTAAACCCTAAACCCTAAACCCTAAACCCTAAACCCTAAACCCTAAACCCTAAACCCTAAACCCTAAACCCTAAACCCTAAACCCTAAACCCTAAACCCTAAACCCTAAACCCTAAACCCTAAACCCTAAACCCTAAACCCTAAACCCTAAACCCTAAACCCTAAACCCTAAACCCTAAACCCTAAACCCTAAACCCTAAACCCTAAACCCTAAACCCTAAACCCTAAACCCTAAACCCTAAACCCTAAACCCTAAACCCTAAACCCTAAACCCTAAACCCTAAACCCTAAACCCTAAACCCTAAACCCTAAACCCTAAACCCTAAACCCTAAACCCTAAACCCTAAACCCTAAACCCTAAACCCTAAACCCTAAACCCTAAACCCTAAACCCTAAACCCTAAACCCTAAACCCTAAACCCTAAACCCTAAACCCTAAACCCTAAACCCTAAACCCTAAACCCTAAACCCTAAACCCTAAACCCTAAACCCTAAACCCTAAACCCTAAACCCTAAACCCTAAACCCTAAACCCTAAACCCTAAACCCTAAACCCTAAACCCTAAACCCTAAACCCTAAACCCTAAACCCTAAACCCTAAACCCTAAACCCTAAACCCTAAACCCTAAACCCTAAACCCTAAACCCTAAACCCTAAACCCTAAACCCTAAACCCTAAACCCTAAACCCTAAACCCTAAACCCTAAACCCTAAACCCTAAACCCTAAACCCTAAACCCTAAACCCTAAACCCTAAACCCTAAACCCTAAACCCTAAACCCTAAACCCTAAACCCTAAACCCTAAACCCTAAACCCTAAACCCTAAACCCTAAACCCTAAACCCTAAACCCTAAACCCTAAACCCTAAACCCTAAACCCTAAACCCTAAACCCTAAACCCTAAACCCTAAACCCTAAACCCTAAACCCTAAACCCTAAACCCTAAACCCTAAACCCTAAACCCTAAACCCTAAACCCTAAACCCTAAACCCTAAACCCTAAACCCTAAACCCTAAACCCTAAACCCTAAACCCTAAACCCTAAACCCTAAACCCTAAACCCTAAACCCTAAACCCTAAACCCTAAACCCTAAACCCTAAACCCTAAACCCTAAACCCTAAACCCTAAACCCTAAACCCTAAACCCTAAACCCTAAACCCTAAACCCTAAACCCTAAACCCTAAACCCTAAACCCTAAACCCTAAACCCTAAACCCTAAACCCTAAACCCTAAACCCTAAACCCTAAACCCTAAACCCTAAACCCTAAACCCTAAACCCTAAACCCTAAACCCTAAACCCTAAACCCTAAACCCTAAACCCTAAACCCTAAACCCTAAACCCTAAACCCTAAACCCTAAACCCTAAACCCTAAACCCTAAACCCTAAACCCTAAACCCTAAACCCTAAACCCTAAACCCTAAACCCTAAACCCTAAACCCTAAACCCTAAACCCTAAACCCTAAACCCTAAACCCTAAACCCTAAACCCTAAACCCTAAACCCTAAACCCTAAACCCTAAACCCTAAACCCTAAACCCTAAACCCTAAACCCTAAACCCTAAACCCTAAACCCTAAACCCTAAACCCTAAACCCTAAACCCTAAACCCTAAACCCTAAACCCTAAACCCTAAACCCTAAACCCTAAACCCTAAACCCTAAACCCTAAACCCTAAACCCTAAACCCTAAACCCTAAACCCTAAACCCTAAACCCTAAACCCTAAACCCTAAACCCTAAACCCTAAACCCTAAACCCTAAACCCTAAACCCTAAACCCTAAACCCTAAACCCTAAACCCTAAACCCTAAACCCTAAACCCTAAACCCTAAACCCTAAACCCTAAACCCTAAACCCTAAACCCTAAACCCTAAACCCTAAACCCTAAACCCTAAACCCTAAACCCTAAACCCTAAACCCTAAACCCTAAACCCTAAACCCTAAACCCTAAACCCTAAACCCTAAACCCTAAACCCTAAACCCTAAACCCTAAACCCTAAACCCTAAACCCTAAACCCTAAACCCTAAACCCTAAACCCTAAACCCTAAACCCTAAACCCTAAACCCTAAACCCTAAACCCTAAACCCTAAACCCTAAACCCTAAACCCTAAACCCTAAACCCTAAACCCTAAACCCTAAACCCTAAACCCTAAACCCTAAACCCTAAACCCTAAACCCTAAACCCTAAACCCTAAACCCTAAACCCTAAACCCTAAACCCTAAACCCTAAACCCTAAACCCTAAACCCTAAACCCTAAACCCTAAACCCTAAACCCTAAACCCTAAACCCTAAACCCTAAACCCTAAACCCTAAACCCTAAACCCTAAACCCTAAACCCTAAACCCTAAACCCTAAACCCTAAACCCTAAACCCTAAACCCTAAACCCTAAACCCTAAACCCTAAACCCTAAACCATAAACCCTAAACCCTAAACCCTAAACCCTAAACCATAAACCATAAAACCATAAACCCTAAACCCTAAACCCTAAACCATAAACCATAAACCATAAACCATAAACCATAAACCATAAACCATAAACCATAAACCATAAACCATAAACCATAAACCATAAACCATAAACCATAAACCATAAACCATAAACCATAAACCATAAACCATAAACCATAAACCATAAACCATAAACCATAAACCATAAACCATAAACCATAAACCATAAACCATAAACCATAAACCATAAACCATAAACCATAAACCATAAACCATAAACCATAAACCATAAACCATAAACCATAAACCATAAACCCTAAACCCTAAACCCTTGGCTACTAAACAAAAGCCCCTTGCTTTGCCCTATCCCTACGCCTATTTCTATTCTCCACCTTCCTCTTCTTTTCTAATAGTCTGTGCCAATGTCAACTATTTTCAATGTGGTGATAAATCCCATACTCTTATCGTCATCGCAATCTCCCCTCATGCTTGACCTGAAAAAAACTACTGCTGGTGCCGGACGTCCATTCCCTCCCTTTACTGGTTCAAATCCGGTACGTTTCGGTAAAAGCAAGAGCTTAATTCCTTCCTCTTAATTAACAAGCACGCCACTCTCTCTCTTTCTTCCCGCTGCCAAAGCCTTAGACGATAGGGGGGCGAGTCTGTCTCAGCGAGAGAGATAGGTTCTTTTTCAAGTCAAGGCTAGGTCATTTCCTTCCACATTTTCCCTTCATCCGCAACCTTGTTTTCTCTTCCTTTCTTGTATTAAATTGTATAGTCCAACCCCATTTACATAGCCCTTTGTGTTGCAATGTATGGTTAAGCCTTTGCTCATGATTGCTATGGCCCTTTTTCCTTGCATTAATATAATACAGCTCCTATTCCTTTGTAAGAGGCATCAGTTTCCAGTATGAACTCTTTGTAGCTCAGTTGTTTGGCCTTGCTGAGTTGGGGAAGGGTACCAAGGGTGTTCACCCAGAATTGAAAACTGTGTTACAAGAGTGTTTGAAGAACCAAAAACTCTACCTCCTCAAAGAACCAGTGACCATCAGATACCTTTGCACCCTGGTACTAAACCTGTCAACCGGAGACCATATAGGTCTTACTATTTCCAAAAGCTATAAATTGAAAAGATCGTGGAAGAATTGTTGAAGAACTCTCTAATTCAGCATTCCACTAGCCCTTTCTTTTGCCTCACCAGTGTGACTGGTTAAGAAGAAAGATGGGAATTGGAGAATGTGGATTATAGGCAGCTCAATAACTTTACCATCAAGAACAAATATTCCATACCTGTGATTGATGATCTGTTGGATGAGTTGAAAGGTGTTTATTATTTCTCTAAGATTGACCTGAGGTCAGGTTAGAACCAAGTGAGGATGTATGAACCAGACATTCCAAAAAAAGCCTTTAGAACACACCATGGCCATTTCGAGTATGTGGTGATGCCCTTCGGTCTTACAAATGAGCCCGCAAGCTTCCACGAGTTGTCGCGCATCCTATCCTATATATGAAAATATGAATGAGGTTGGTACCGGTTAGGAAATAGGGTATTCTGTGTATCTTGACTTCCCTATGGCCAAAGCTTACAGACAATCTCATCCCTTTTGTAGTTCCTTTTTAATATGAAAATGTTCGGAGCTCCTACCTCTCATTTGTCCCTTCCACCGTTTCTCAAATCTGGCTTTCCATTCCGACGAGCCAACCAAGTCAAACCCCAAGGAGCTCATCTGTAATAGGCATTCTTTTCCTTGGAAAGGTTTTTCTGGAAAACCTGAGTTCTGTTTTACAAGTCTCGTGTCAGTTATGCTAAGCCAAGCCCACAGGGAATCGGTTAAGTGAATGGTAGAAGGTTTCACATTACCATGATAAACCCCTTGTTCATGCATATGGGCAATGGCAGATATTACCTTATACACCAAGAATCTCACATACCAGTCTGACTGTAAAGCCGAAGGACTCAAAAGAAAAATACTCTCTAGAGTGTATGAACCCCTAGGTTGCAATAGATAGTGATAATTGGCTTTTTCTAGAAACCCTAGAATTGGACAGATGTTGGGGTGTCTCACTGTACTAGCCGTACTTGCCACACTATCAAACAAGTGAAATCCAACTTGATTGAATGAAGAAATAAAAACCATAACAACCAGCCTCCTTTCAAAAGTAGATATATTTAGGGTTTACATCACGTGGTCTTTAGTCGATTCATGCAAATAGTTTGCGGGTCAGAGATAACCCTCTTCCAAGATAGGGCATGGTCCTCAATCTGGAAAGAGTATTCACGAGGAATGGCTTTTCTTATGAAGTCTCTGATGTACTGTACCAATACCGGTCAAATAAGAAAAAGTGACCTTTTACATGTTAATTGAAAACGACTAAAAGATCATTCAAATTTAGGATTACATATTTCTAATTAGGATAATAAAAAAAAACATAATAAGAAGGTGAAAAAAATGACAAAAAAACATACTCTTGTACTTTGGAACTTCTCTCCATGCCTATGCATAGTGCTACAACAATAAACTGACCAGAGATTAAGTCACTCAAAATTGTTACGCATCAAAAATAAGAGTGAAATGGTAACATATAAGAAAATCAGCTTATCAAAGGACAAGCATAACTTCTATTATCATTTGGCTTTCTACAAATCAATCTATATGTGTGTTCACAAACAATTCCAAAATAAGAGCGCCAGACTCCTCTTCCGTACTCCCTCGCTCTTGTTGTTGAGTAGTTTGAAGCACTCACAAGTTAAAGAAAAAACTGCTATTCTCCTACGTTCCAAATTTCTGGAAAGAGGAAATCTACTCAAAATGCATAAGAATTCAGTGTTGAAAGAAGAAAGACAAACGT
The DNA here is from genome assembly GCA_964058845.1 of Carex sylvatica. Taxonomy (NCBI): domain Eukaryota; kingdom Viridiplantae; phylum Streptophyta; class Magnoliopsida; order Poales; family Cyperaceae; genus Carex; species Carex sylvatica. The sequence goes on from CAXKVR010000274.1 coordinate 11,571, forward strand.
TTTAGTGCAGTGTAGTTATCCTTTTATTTTATTCTATTTATTTTCACAGCAAGTAAGTAGTAAGGTCGTAGAAAAGAAGCATGCTAACCTTCCTTATCCTGCATCTAGCATTTGCACCCTCCAATACACGCTGCTCCTGCTTCGCCAACAATTGCTTCCTTTCCTATCAGCCGTGACAAAGGTTTTCCTCTCTCTCGCTCGCCCCACGCCCTTCGTTCGGTCCCTTATTGCTTCTACAACGTAGCTCTTACCCTGCCCAGACAGTAGACCTATCTGTTAATTCAACAAAAGAAAAAGAAAGACGGGGAGCAAAGTGGAACGATTTAAATGTATATTATTCGAGTAAGCCCCTTTTCCCCTACACTTAACAGTGAACATGCTTAATGCCCGCCGGAGGGAATGAAATGAATAGCTTCAGAGAAAATATTTTGGAGTACAGTTCAAACTTTCCTTTCCAGCTCAGTCTTTTAACAAAGACCCTATCTCTCCTTGTATTATGTTCCGCTTTTACCTGTTGGTTGAACTATCCTAGACACTGATCGAAAACTCACTTTCCCACTTTTATTAGCTTATTGACTCGTTTAGAACCTGGGCATTGATCTCGACCTAGCCTACTTTCTTTGTTTCAAATGTCGGAACAATTAGGAATTTCTTTTTTGATTTTGACCACAGACTGCCTGTGTGAAACATATTTCTAGCCCATATATAGTGTATGATTTTGATTGGTTTTTATCATATATAGTGTATGATCCAAATCATATACCAATCTAGTTTTGATTAACTAGTTGAACGTGTAATTACGTTTAGGTTAGGTTGACCCACCGAAAGGTGAAAGAACTAGTAAGAACAAAACAACGGGCACTATGGTGAGACGTGAAAACACCCGATCCCTTTCCGACCTCGATATGTATGTGAAATCGTCTTGCGCCATATGTACTGAAATTGTTTGGGAGACATGGTAAAAGCCCGCAGATCAAGAATGAAGCAGAAAAGACGAAAGTGTGTCTGAAATTCATTTTCTGTTTTTGAGTTGTGGGTCAAGAAGCGGGGTGGAGGAATTGGTCAACTCATCAGGCTCATGACCTGAAGACTACAGGTTCGAATCCTGTCCCCGCACAATGAGTAAGAACTCAACCACTTTACCTGAGCACTTTGATGCAGTCGGTCAAGTATGGAGTTTCAGCTAGTATATATATATCAAGGACTTATGAGAACTGCAAAACAAAACTAGGCAAAGGAATTCTCATAGTTCATTGAGTTAAGGGAGTACCATTCGTGTGGGGTTCGTGGAAGAGTTGGCTTTGATTGATTCCCTTTCTACGCGATGTGGCAAAAAAGAAAGATTGTGCTCCCCGCAAATGAAGAAAGAAGGTTTAGTTATGACTGTAACAAGAAACTTAATGTTGGAGCAAGCGTTTTCTGATAGAATCATCAGTACGCTGAAGCATCATGATAATGGGTCCTCCATGGCTATAGACTTTATAGAGAAAACAACACAGGAATTGGCTAAAACCGCAGCAGTCAACCAGGATGTGTACGATTTCGCGCTGCAATACGTGGAAGAACAGGTCAATTTCTTTGAGAAGCAGTCTTCACTTATAAATACTTTGCATTCTTTTTTCACAGCAATGCAGCCAGAAGTTCGGGTTATGTACAACACTTTTCTTGGTGATACAAAAGGAGCTACATATATGGTTATTTGTAAGCACCTAGACCCGCAATTTAATCCCCCTTGGACCTATTTGAATTTGGGAGACATTCCGGGCTCGCTCCGCTCTATGCCCACCCTCTCATATTCTGTGTTATTGGGTGTATCCTTAACCGTTGAAAGAATTGCTACAAGTGAACTGAGCATACGCTTCGTCCAGACTAGCTCACAGGAGGCATTTGCCTTTGCCTTTGCCCGGTATTTTTACTCCGCACTGTACCGGGACTCAACAGTCTGTTTCTTGCTCTTCCAGGACACAAGGTTGCCACCAACGAAGACACAGTACCCAGTGGTGGACCTCCAGCTAGGGCAGGGCAAGCTTCTCAAGCGAAGGAGGGAATCGTATTTAAGTCTTTAGTTCTTTCTTGATCCAGGTGGTTCACAAAGCGTAGACCCATGCTTCTATCCTTTTGCTTGGTTTCCTTCCTACTAAGAGGCTTTGAAGTATCATTCCATTCATCTTTGAACCAGTTGACTCTTAGGGATGTAAACCCATAGTATCTATCTTGCGAGGGGATAACCTACTAATTTCATCCTACTTTGCACAGAGGAGCTCAGAGCTCAGCGAATGCAAGAAGCAGGCAGGCATAGATAGATAATTTGGTAGGGAAAAGTGCTTTTGATTCCTTTCACCTCGGTCTTCTTTCTCCTGCCCAGATCAAAGGTGGTCTCTTTTAGAAAAAGAAGTGCTTCCGTTCCCGAAAACACATTTGCCATTACTCTGTCTTGTAGGGCATTTCTATCTATGTAGCAAGAAGTGATGTTCAATCAATCCCATAGCTTTCTGAAGCAAGAAGAACTATCGATGCCGGCATAGAGGACTACTGACTGCTATTCAGGCTGGAATACTCGTCTTCAAACCTCAATAAGTTTCTAGAGAAAGCTCGTATGTAATGCTAATGTAGATCCTACTAAACGAGACCTTATCTAATCGCTCCCCCGTTCAAACACTTCTGGTACCACCGAAATCGCGTATCAAAAAGACGAAGTTTATTCTCAATTATCATCTCCGCTTATGCTCTAGCTTGCTTGGGATACTCGTTGCCTGGGACGAGAAAAGAGGAGAGGCCCTTGTTTAAGTGCTTCTTACTTCACAAAGGAACGAAATGGCACCTCTGAAGTAGGTTACTCATTTCAGCCCTAGTTTGTGTATTTTGGTGATCATAGTATCGTGACGACCTTTATGACAAAAAGATAAAGAAAGAACGAAACCAATGAAATCGGCATTGCATTTAGAGAGAAATTGTCCAGTAAGAAAACTGCTCACATATCATATTTATTTTTCGTCGTCTAACCTAGAATTCTTTCATTACTTTTCTTTCTCACTTGTTATTTCTACCTAATAAATCTCAAACACCGGACACTTATAGAGGAACACCTTTGTTTGAAAGAGGTAGAGGAAGAGGTAGCGGAGGAGTTGTGCCAGTCAGTGTTGATATTGAAACTTTGATCGATGTGCAGGGAGGGAAGCACAGCCGAGTGGTGAGGCAAATTAAGAATTCTAATAAATAGTCTTATTAATCTTTTTTTTATTTACAATACATGAGCATATTCTTAATTAGAGCTGGAATTACCACAGATGTTGATCGAGCGGGGATCCATGAAAGTAGGCAGGTTATTTACTTTGGAGTTACTGAGCTTAGCTTAAGAGTATTATTTTGAGCAAGAAGGAACTGACAGACTATATCTGAGCGGCATGGCGTAGGTGTGGACTTAACACTTCCTCCTCTATCTCCCTATCTTTTTTTTCTTTCTTTTGTATGGAGGGTGCCATGATTTCAGCACGTACTGATGCCAAGCTTTGGAAAGCCATCAAAAACGTAACGTTCAGGTTTTGCCAGGACAGAGCAGTCTCGGATGCAGGCGTTGATAGCCAGTCAACAGCAGGAGATTCAGGTGCTAAGGGATCAGATAGTGAGTTCGTTCTCCTATTTATCGTAGATGACTTGTAGGACAACCTTTTAGACTGAGAGTAATTCCTAGAGAGATCGATGCTGCCTTTCGGGTGGAGCCAATTGTGGGAGGGCTGGAGCTTACGATGATGATGACAAGGAGACGTTTTATAGGAAATTTATAAATCTGCATTCTTGCTACATTGGTGGTGTAGTGTAAATAATGAAGATATCTTAGCCCTTTCATTACTACAGAGGGACACTCATGCGTGCATATCATGGACTTGACTTCCACATCCTTTTTTTGACTTCCCTCGCCGGGTCCTGCGTCAGTTTGGATTCCTTAAGGACATGCCAGACTTGACCGCTCCTGACTTTGCACCACGTCCTCTGACTGGGGAGAGTTGCTGGTCGCGTTGTGGAAGCTTGGAAATTCCCTTCATCTCTGTCAGCGGGAATATCTCTTCGTATTCATTCCTTAAACAAGTCCACAACTGATCAGTAAATAAGAGCTCTTTGATAACCATTAAGGTAGCTGTGAGCTCATGAGTCTTGCTAATATAATAGAAAGTCGCACAAAAGTGCTCTTGAACCACAACCCATTCTTGGGACAGGCCTCATCAATAACATAAAAGAAGAAGCCGGCTATAGTCCCCGAAAACGAACGTCTTAAGGTTCGGCCATCCACATTCAAAAGGTTTGGTTTGAACAAGCCCAGTAAATGGGAAACGAAAGGAAGAATTCCTGTTTCTTCCAATTTGTCTTCTTTCTTTATGTACTTTTGTAGGACAACCTGGAGCTACCTTAACGACGGGACTGAACTCGAAAGGTCGAGTCTTTCTTTCTTGAAGGACGGTACCTGTACAAGAGGTTCCTTATCTAAACTTCAAGTAAGAAGGTTCACCGGGTACTTACGTGGACCTTCTTTCTCTTATAAGAGAGAGCGACCTCCCTCCTATTGAGTGAATTGGGTGAATCGGATTCTCATGAATTTCTTATGCTTGTCCTAAACTCTATCTTTTATGAGATTAAGCTCGATTAGCATCTGTTAGCTCCTGTTGGTCTATGTGTCCAACGATTGGAAGGGAAGGAGCAAGCCAAAACCTACTCCTAACAAGTTGCTGAGTTCGGCTTTCGGAAATAGAAATCACATCTATATGAAATGAACTTATCTTTCGAGGAAAGACATAGCTTTCGAGTTACGGAATAGAAAGAGAGGCCGATTGATGTGCTTCCATAACCAACCGGTTGCAGACAAATAGCTAACAGCGATAGAATGGCTATTTTCGTAGCTCAGAGCTGAGTTAGTTGCTTACTTTCGATATGGTATAGCTACTACTTGAGTAGATTAGATAGATGCTCTTTCCTCGAACCAAGCCATTCGAGGGCAGCGCAGCAAGGACATTTTTATTAGAAAGATCCGTGGTCTCACCAACGACCCCTACAATCTCCTGCAACTATTAGGGGTGTCTATTCTCCTTTTCGGGAAAGCAAATAAGAGCTCTTCTCGGCCAGATGGAGGGAGGCAGCTTTGGTTTTCTTGCGCTTTCTCTTCTCTCGAGTAACACCACAGGATCAATTGTTTGAGTCACCTCTTGCGAAGCTTTATCCTTCTTTGTGCCATCTTTTATAGCTTTCTCCTTCACTGGTTCAGCTATACCACAGGTGCCACTTGGTTAGACTCTTTAGTTGGATCTGAACTTTCTTCTGGTCCTTTAGTAGTATTTACTTGGTCAAGAATATGGTTGGTATCAAGTGGATCATCAAAATCAACATCTCCTTTAGCCAGGTTCGATCTGACATGCTTCCTTATTTGGTTCTGGGTGGATCGTACTTGAAGTAAGTTTTGAAGTTGGTATGTGCTCGACTGGCAGACTGGCACCGACTCATCCAACTCAGTCACGGCAGTTTGGAGTAACGTCACCATCGACAGAAAGATACAGAGACAGGTCATCTCAGCGTTCTACAAAGGATCAGCATCGATCAACCTTGACGTGGAGCCTCTTCTACAACTTGTTGAGGACATCGTGAAGGAACAATTGAAGAAACTATGTATTTGGAATTTCCCGTAGAAAGGAACACTAAATGCACACATTCGCATGAAAAGGAATTCAGGAAGAAAGTAAATAGAAAGTCAAGACAGAGAGCAAAACATGTATAATAGAGTTTTTTGGAGCATGTCCAATGGACGGACCCTTCCTTTGAACTCGAAAAAGCTAGCTGCTGAAGTGGAATCAGCTCCGGTTCTAGCTGACAAGAAAAAGCTTCCTTTTGTTCACTCCTTTCAATTGAAAACATTTCCAGGGATACGAAAAGGTGACGAAGCAGTAGTTGTCAAAACAAATAAAGACGCAAAAACCAAAGAAAATGAAGTCGCTGTTGACTGTGATTGTTGGAGGGATGAATAAGAAATTTCCAATTCGAATATAGAGTGGATCCTCAATTCCAAAAAGCATAACCAAACTAGTTCTATATATGATCAAATGCATTTTATTATTCATAGACTTTTCAGCATCCTACTTTTCAATTTGGTTGATTGGTCAAACCAGTTTTGAAATTCGATTGACTAACCATTCAAAACCAAACCAGTACGTGTCCAGCCTTCAGAAGGCATAAACCTGAGGTAAGATGAAACTACTAGTTGGCTTGGTCTGAATCACAGCAAATCCTTTCTAGAGATAGTTATGGAGTAAAAAAGTGAATTCCCTTGAAGGAAAAGTAAGGACATCCAGTTAAGACAAGGTTTTGTGTGTACCGACCGCATCTGCTATAAAAAAGGGAGTAGTAATAGCGATCTGAGAAAATGGAAGAGAAATGGCGGAGAAACATGGTGGAGACTACAGAAACATGGGCATCCATAATATGGTAAACCCCACAAGAATCGAATCTGTTGACAGACCTAGACCTAGAGGTAACATCCTAGGAAAAACATCTATTTGCACATGAAAGCAATGATACTAGCCAAGTCTATTCCAATCTCCAAAAAAGGGCTGGGATGGGGATCGGTGCGAGACCACGCGAAGCATAACCCATGATAGGAATAGTTGGTCCTTTCCTTCGTCTCACTCAGGCGGCTAATGTTGAGTGAGAAGTCCAGCCAGGTTCTTCCGGTTTGTAACGAATCAGTTGCCCTTCCTGCTGCTTCATTTACAATTTTTTTCAGATTATCAGGTTGACAAATGAATGGCACTAGTTCGTCATAACGTTTTTGAAGTCGGCTCATGAGTTCGTCCTCCTTCCAAAAATCCCTTAGCACTTTGCTTCCGCTGCCTTCTAACATAACAAAACCGAAAATAAAAAAAAAAATTTCCAGGAGAGAATCTCAAAAAAGTTATCGGTCAACTTCGACCGATCAAATATGAGATTGAGTTGGTTCTACCAACGAAAAGAAGAATAAAGGGATCGGCTCTTTCCTTGTACCCAGAGCCTTCAGAAGGCATGAAAAAGAGGTAATGACACCTCTCAAGTAAAATTCCGTGATGTCGGAACACTCTACTCTATACGCAAGACTTCCGCTTAGCATTTCCCATTATCTTCCCTTCTTACTTCTTCACGTGAAAAAATCACTTCTTCATATTTGAAACATATTGAAAACCAATACTTCACTTATTCCAGTAATTCCCATCCATGATTTGCTTATTGAATGAAGATTCAGTCTTTCTTATTTCACATTCATCTTATAATATTTATATATGTACATTATTTCCGTATTTGTTTTCATTTCTTCTTGACTGACGGAAGTATTAGTTGAGATTTCAATATCTTTTAATATGTTATTATGAGAAAAAACAATTCCAAGTAATCACTTCATGTTGTATTGCTTCAAGTACTCATTGGGAGTGTTATGAATGGGCTATGGAACTTTTTTTACATATTCTCATATATAACGCGCCGCATTGATTTCTTTTTGCTTTTTTCTTTGTTTTTACATATTATCTACAATAGACGAGAAATACATTGTCTTTATATAAGTAAGCGTAATAAAAAAGATCGAATGTTTGCCGGGTGGATTATTTCTTTCTGTTCCTTTTATCTTGTTATGTAATTCCCCATACAAATAATGAAATGTTGGATTCCAGTCCTGTACTTCCGGCAGAGAAAAGAAAGAATAACTTTTTTCAAATTATATTCAGTATTATATCTCGATTTTCAGTCTTGAAGTTCAATCCCAAACGGAAGCCTTATATGTATGGGTGAACGTCAATGTGGATGGAGCCTCTTATCTTAAGTAGCAGCAAAGGTATATGGCCCGCTGTGAAATCCGTAACACTACAATATGGCACTGACTCTCACTGCTCGTGTAGGCGGGAATACTACCTATCCAATTTAGGTCCATCTACACTCGCTTTTTGCTTGTACGTCTCATTATCACTCACTGACGGGTCTTCCATATCTATCTATGGACCCGATCATGAAGATAAGGACAATATGAGATTTTTTTACTAATGTTGGTGTAAAAAAAAAAAAGTATCTATAGCTATGAGTCTAATATGGTTAATTGGCTATACATATAAGTATCAGTATCGGATCGTTGTTAGCTTTATAATCGTCTTTCAATCATGGAAAAAAAAGAGCCTTGGAGTTGGAGAGCATTAGAGCTTAAAACGTATGGAAGCAAATCTCTGGTGTCTAAAAAGACTCCAGCTTGCTCAGTTGAAGTTCTCAGACTTTGTTTGACTTACCTTGAAGGAGATGCTTACGCTGCCTTACTGGCTTTGGGTCACTTTTCAAATTAATGAAGTTGTATCCCGCTTCTACTTTATGGAATTTTCTTACGAGTTTGCGCTTGCCACTTAAGAAAGGCCTTTATTCTAGTTAGAATGGGACTTCTATTATATCTAAATATTAAGCACTTTATATATTGATATTAAGCACTGCTTCTATTAAAAAGGGAATATTTCGATTTGGAATCCACTAGTTTGCTTTTCACTCCAATTTCCACTGACCCACTACAGCTATAAAACCACTCACCATTGGATCGACTTAAAATCCACTTGCTGACCTTTTTTGCCTTAGCCTTAAATCCCAACTTCTCGTTGCTTTTATTATTCGGGAACTAATCTACTTTCTTCTTTCAATAGGTCCTAAGCTAGCTAGCTCTCGATCAGGCAAGTAAGCGATCTATTTTGATTGACATCCTCTTCCTCTTAAATAAAAAAGCCCCGCTATTGCTTTAGGCATTAAAAGCCTATCAACCTTAGATAGACGTCAACCTGTAGAAGAGAGAGATTTATATACCTGCTACCTGCTCTCCCTCAAAAGGAATACTCCTTCTGACATATTCATTTCCTATAATTAACCCTCCAATTTATCAATTTAATATTTTCTATTTCAGCTGGTCACATAAGCATGTTAAGATATACCTGTCCTTGTGCAATTCCATTCTTACCCCCACCGCCCCTAATTTATCAGATTATTACATACTGTTTGGTGCCTTCTCAGTTTGCTCCCACTCTACTATAAAAGACCTGATCCTATCATACTAGTGGTAGGCATGCTATGGTACTTCACCTGATCCTATCAAACTAGTGGTAGGCATGCTACGGTTATTCCTAGTTATAGGTAGGCCTGCCAAAAATTACTTATAAAGTTTGGATTGACCCTTATTCTCATCTCAATAAGCTCATCCCTTAGCATACTCATCTGCACTATCGTGGAACGGCAACACATATCAGGATGCTTAATCTTACGTAGAAGAAATGAGTTAATTACATATTCAATCTTATCGTCCAATATAGTTATTACTGATCGATCATATGATACTTCTTCTTTTCGAATATACAAAATTGTATCCCCGCACTCACGCATAAGCGACTTAATATAGTTATTCATGGGAGTACCTTGTTATAACATGAGTCTGGGTGCTCCCAAAGCAAGAAAAGAATGTGCTGGAGTAACAACAGTGGAACCCTGAGGGTTTGACCCGTTAACCTTTGAGCCGGCAGTATCGCTATCCTGAGAAACTTCCTCTATATCTATAACAACTGCATGACCAAGCATAACAGTGGCTCCTAGAAAGCATATAACAGAAGCTACATAAGGACCAGCTGCAGCTAGCCTGCTTAGCATGAGAAAATCTATTCTTTGCATAAAAAGCAAAATCTTCACTACCTTGACTTGAAATAATGACTATTATTAACCATATTGAATTGTTGTAAGACATTATGCCACAAAAAAACACTTAAACTACAAAAAGCTAATATACCTAATATATATAAATAATAGATTAGGTTAGAATAAATGAAGACTAAAGAATTGAAGATGTCTGTGAAGACTGAAGAATTGAAGTCAGAATTGAAGAGGTCAGAAAATGGCTTAGGTGTAAGTGAAATGAAAGATCTACCTAATAATCTAATTATTATTCTTTCTAGCATGTTCATTACTTCCCCTTGTTTTTCCTTTTGAGATACCTTTCAGCATCATATTGCTTTTTCTTTAATCTTTGAGCTTCTTCTTTTAGATTGTACTCTTCATCCCTAATTCTTAGCTCTTCTTGATAATGATAAGCTTGTCTTTGTTCAGGAGTTGCTTCATGTTCCAACCAACGCTGAATCCTCTCATTTTCGAGAAACTTAATCCTCTCATTTTCGAGAAATCCTTTATGGCTTTTTTCCATTGAAGTTCCTTCAGGCTCAGACATTGGACTTTTTAGTCTCCGTTGTGCACGTGAAGCAGATGCCCCATCGTCACGTTCTTCATTTACGGCTGGAGCGGCGGGGTTCTCGCTTCCGATCGGATTTTTAGGAGCTCCGTTAGGAGGTAAATCGGGAAACGGAGCCGCAGGAGGCTGAAAGACGAAGTAGTCATCCACGTCGAAGAATTCATCCATCGCATGTCCCATTATAACAGGAAATAAGCCTAAATTCAAAAGATGCCATAGATATGATAAGCAAAAGGTGAAAAGTTTAAGCGTATTTGTATTAGAGTATATAAGACCCAGATGTATGTAAAACGCAATAGTGCAGAACACAAAAAACAAAACGAACTTCGTAAGTAGACGCTTCAGGTACATTTAAATGTAGTAGTGGAAACTAAGAGTTAAAACGCTAAAGATAATAATGATGAATAGCATTCCGATACTGACAACAAAAAGAGAAATGAAACCCAGAATAGGTAGAAAGATGAGTTGTGAGAGGAAAAGATTCCATGGAATCTCCATTTTTTTTTTGAGTTATATCGCTAACTCTACCTACTTTCAATTTAGCCATGATTAAATGAAATTCTTTTGTTAAGAACACAAAATGCCCATCCCCTATCATTCTATATCCTAGTAGACCTGCGGGCGATAGGTACTATGTTGGATATATAAGAACAACTAACAATTCAGACGTTGTTGTCGTTGCTTGAACGCGCGCCCTACCCAATAATAAGTTTGTAATCATATCAATGTTCTCTTTAACATATCAACTAACCAAAATATGGGCGACCCAGCGAGTAACTAAAGTAGTTACTCATTTCCTGGCTCGTAACATTAGTAGTTACTCGCTGCGAGCGAAAGGATGTAGCGTAGCGAGCCAACCAACAGGAAGGGTAAAGAAATCCCGAGTGATGTGGGTAGAGGGGCAAAAGCTTCATGCAATATGAGAGAAGCCGAGTCAAGCCAATCAACCTTCACTCTATGCGAAGTCTGTGGAATTCCTGGAGAATCCTCGGGGATGCTGACATGTCCAAAATGCAAGAACGCGTGTCACCCTCCTTGTACTAAATTCGAAGAAACCCCACACAAAGATGGGGCATGTTTAAAATGGTGTTGCCTACGCTGCGCCAAAGGTAAACAAATGGCGATACCCGAGATAAGAGAAAGGCATAAAAGGGTACAAAAGGAGAAAACACCCCTGCCAAGACGGGAAGTCTCCTTCCCTCCTGAAAAAGAAAGGTTGCTTGCAGATCTTCTAAACGAGTACCTAGAACTCCAGGCCCAACAAAGTCGATCTGTCAGAGGTCTAAGAAATGCCACCCGAAGGCTGCAAGTCGACAAAATCGAAGAGTTAGCCAAGCCAGTGTCGCAAGAAAATAAAACGCTAACAAGCTAAAGAACAAGACTTATTCGTTTTCAAACGATAAAGTCGCCGCAATGTTCCAAGTACTAACTCGCAGCGGCCTCAAACTACCGGAATGCAAACGACCGTTAGAAGCAAACATGACTAACGAGCCTAACTATTGCCCATACCATAGAATTCTCGGTCATAAAATTGAGGTGGGTATTAAAAGACCTCTTGGAGAAGAAGCGAGATGAGGGATCCCTGACGCTCGCCTCAGAGGCATATTTAGACGGAAAGAGAGCCACACCGTCTATTGATAAAGGCAAAGAGAAGATGATACTAAGAGCGCTCTTAATAAAGGAGGAATCTTCTAAATTCGAAGAAGGTGATTTGGTACTCATGTCATGCCGACCAGTCTCAACGCAATCCATCGATGGCAAGTCAGTACCTAAATGGGAGGGAGGGACCGTACACAGTCAAACAATCGCTGGGAAGAAATGTTTACCAGCTTGTAGATTGCTATGGAGAAAGGTTCATGCCTCCTATTAATGGGATATACCTTCGCGAATATCAAGTGCCATGGGCGCCCACTCACGGTGGAGTCAAGCAAGTAAAAGATTCAAACTCTCCTTCCACCTGCAATGAAGAGACTTCGGATAACTCCGAAGAGGAAATAGAAGCTCAATGCCATATGGCAGGGTCCGCTACTGATTCGGAACACTCTACACCCGAGCCAGAAGACACTGAATTGGGACTTGAATGGGATTCCGAAGGCAACATACCGATAAAAAAGGCCCTATGCGAAGAATGCGACGAAGTGATTATTGGCTCATGTTCGAGTGCAATAGATGTAAAGGTGTATACCACCCACCATGTATCACCCCTGACGGGAAAGAAGCAAAGGTCATGGATGACAGATATCAATACTGAGTATGTCCTGGATGCGAGACAATACTCGCTTCTGAACGTGCAAAAAGAAAGCACGCCAAAGAAGGAACAACTGAAAAACAAAAGGATAAGGTTCGAGCAAGCATTCTCCGACAAACTTCCCTCCAAAGCAAAAGTCTAACCCTGAGGAAGGAGAAGAAGCCTCGTACCACGTGGTAGAATACTCAAGCCAGGATGAAGATGAATTTGGGTACAACACCTTCTGCAAGGTATGCAATCATAAGGAAAACTCCTGGGACATGTTCGAGTGCGTTGAGTGCGGAGGATTATGCCATCCTCTTTGCGCCACTCCGGGTGGAGAAACCGTGGAAGTCACTGCAGATTCGATTGCTACGAATACCCGAAGTGTATTTTAAAGCAAATACAATCCAATGTAAGGATGATCCAAGACTTTCGCAGCCTGGTTAAAAGAAAAGACCGAAATGGGTCACAAACCAGCCCAAGAAAGCTTCAAGAGTAAGGTGGGACAAGGCCCAACTACTCCGAAAGGCCAAGGAAAATTTCAACAAAGACTTCTCCACGGCACGCGCAAATGGTCAACCCAATGAGTATGAAAAAGGAGAACTTGTCTGGGTAGTAAAAGAATCAGCGAGGTTACCAAGAGTAGATATCCTGGGCCCCTATGTGGTGGATCAAGTCATGGAAGGATACCGCTACAAACTCATACATCACTTGGATGAGAGGCCCACTAAATAAGTGAGCGGTAGATATCTAAAATCCTACCGTTCCAACATTTTATTCTTCCGGTTGTGTTGTAAAGGATTGTCAGACAGGGAAGCAAGTTGGCAAGGGGCCTTTTATCGAGAACCCATCTATGATGTATGTAGAAGAAGAACCTGATGGTAGAAAGATTGACTATGATAGACCAACAGCCAAATGTTCTTATAGGACCAACCCTGCATCACACCGATTCTTCCATCCTTTCATTATTACTTACCAGTGCCCAGTCCTCGTTCAAATGCTTTTCCAGATGCCTCGAGTAGCTTGCTTTGCTTCTCAACAATATGCATAAACACCTTCTCTTGCTTCTCTTTACCTAGTATAGTAGCGCTAACGCCCTACGCTCATCTCTTTTTAATTCAAGGTTCATTCAACCAAAGTATTACCATTAAGTATCCAAAGTAGGACCTTACCTTTCATCAGGAAGGTAGTTAAGCCCAGTCGTCCAGTTTATGGGTCTCGCGAATAAGAGTTTAAGGGGTTTCCTCTGCTAGTCTGCTGGAGAACAACGAGTTAGCATGGAAGCTTCTATTGGAAGATTTGAATTAACTAACAGAATAGGGCGGAGCTTGATGTGGAGACCACCTATAGTAAATCTTTTATAGGAATACTAACCCATATATAAACCTACTCTAGTGGATGACTGTAACAAAGATTCCGGGATGAAACAATGAAGAATAAGGTCATTTTTTCTCAATAAAGAATGCCTCGTGCGGTATTGGAATATCTTCTTCATCTTTATGCAACTATAATCCTCCCAACCACTCTATGGATCATTGCCACCGCTCATATTTTTTATATGCTCCGCTCCTTTTAAGGAGCAAATTACCAAGAAAAGGTACGCGAAAGCCTTTGTTACACTGTAATTGAACAAATCTGTAAGCTCCATCACGATCTTTTTCCTCAATATGGGCTCCCTATAGATTAGGGCTTCGAAACTTAGCGTTCGAGCCCGAACGGTTTAATTGGCTATGCAATATTTACCAGAGCTTAGCCGAAAATGGAATCGACAGTGCCCATCGTGAGGGAATTTATTCTTCCCTACCTAATCCAAGTAAGGGCAATACAAGGCAGAGTACCACCATTCCCTCCTAGCTTCGGATGCCAGTTCAGAGCTTTAGAGAGAAGGTTTCCCGCTTGCATTGCTTAGAAGAAAGTAGAGTTATCCCTGTACCTAGTGACAAGAAACTAAATCAACTCAGTCTTTACTAGTATAGAATGACTTTACATAAGAGTTCAGTTGACATAATACCTATTATAGAGTGAGACTAGCTAGCCCATAAGAAGAAGTCCCAAGTGAACCAACTGCTACATATTGCGTATCTTCACTACTTGACTAAGCAATAACTACTACTCATGCATAAGAAAATCCATAAACTGCTACTGGTACTATACCTGCTTCCCCTAGTGAGTGCTCCCTAGCATTTTAACCCGGCAGCAATGACGGCTGAAACTCCAACATGCTTACCCATAAGCAGCAGAGACTACTAGCTAAGCAAGAACTAATCTTTCCAACTAATTAGCTGACCTACTTTCCGGCATCTTGCCCTAGTAAAAATAAAGAACTACTACTCCCTCATACCGGCCTATTTGATGCCTACTTTCACTAAAAAGAGTAAATGCACTACTTACTGTACCTAGGGGGTATCTGACCTATTCACTTGACCTGCACTTGCCCAGACTTGTGAATTGAATGAAAAAGACAGTCATTTAACTGAATAAACGAATTAAAGAGAAACTCTTTCCTACTTTGGTGACCTAGTTTCCTTACCTCCTACAAAACACATTCTTCTATTAACCATTAAATTAAATATTCCAATCCAAGAAAGTCAATACATGGCCTACCAATCCGCTTAACTTGATAATTCACTTGTCCTTTCCTTATTAGAAAAAAACTGACCTATTTGACTGAGTAAGCTAAAAAAGTGCTTTTGGCATTAGTCAAGATGAAAGAGACCCATTTACATCCTGCTACTACTGATAGAAAGCCTAATACACATACATAAAGAATTTATCATCAGTATCCAATGCTGTAAGAGATACACAATTTAAGTAGCCTACATTACCAAAAGAAACTCTAGGAATGCATATACCCACTTGCTAATATTTGTTCTTTGGATTAATTGCAATTACAGGGGCATACTGTGCAAATTTCCTCTCCATATTTTATGCAATTTGTCATTGTAGAACTTGAACTCTTCAAAAAGAAATCCACCTAGATTTTCATTCATGCCAGAATTTTGTTGTGCAGCTGCAATGGAAAGACGGGCACATACTTATTGAATGACTTGATCCTTTACTGAACAATTTCAACAATGATCGAATGCATTAGAGAGTGATCAAAGGTGACTCTATTCCTTATTAAAACTCTTTTATTTCACTTCAATTATGTAACTTGAGTAGTCCAATTAACTAAATATCCAAAATAGGTAACCAAAGGAAATAGACTAAGCAATGATTTTGGGACGGACGTGTAAAAGCAAAGAAAAAGAGCTCAGAATGCGACACTTTTGTGTTCCTTTGTAGGTCAATTGATGCTTAACCGCATCACTACCGCTTTGACTAAGTTCAATTTGGTGTCATTTGCACCAGCCTTTGATTTTGCTGCTTTTTTGGCTTGGTTAATAGAACTCTAATTAGCTATGTTCAAGCATAAATTCAGATCTCAAATCGTGTCAACTGGATAATTAACAAAAGAAATGCATATGTAGACCAGTTCTATCTGCTACTCATCTTTTCCTTCCATTCTGGCCCTAGCGGGGAACTTGCTTTTCCTGTGTCCGCAGACAAGTAGGAGTTCTTTGTTAGGAACAGCTCTCCTGTCAAAGTGGAGCTTGCCTATCACGCACGCCCTTTAGCTTTTCACTAATCTAATCTAGTTTCAGTGCCGTTGTATGGTACCGCACTCAACTACTGTTATTTAAGGGAGCTGCCCACCAGGGAACCCGAGCAAAACTTGTGTTTACCCAGAAAATTACCATTATGAATTACTATATAGAGTATTGTGCTGCATAACTATTTATGTCAATATGCCAGCTAGACTACTCTTCTTCGTTCAGTTACATACCTCTTTTTCTTTGTTCCTCTGACTTTCTGTTCTTGTTGTTGCTTCTTTTCCTTACCCCAGCCTCGCCGGCACAGTCTCGCTTTGAGTTTCACTTTGGTGGTATCTATCTCATATTGAATGAAGTAGTAGATTCCACTGCTTGGGCTTGAGGCTACTTGCCTTCCTTTTCGATACGGCACAGTCTAACTTCTTCCTTCCTATACTTAGAAGTATCCCATCTTCTATACTATACTATACTATACTTGCTTTCAGTCTCGCTCCAAACAAACTCCTTTCATCCGTCTGGCCTGCCTGGCCGCTTATCCCTTTCTTTCTTCATAATCATTCAGGATATGAGCCAGCTTTATACCAAGATTTGTATTTAACCACCCGTCTTTATTGTCTTGCCCTTTCCTTTACCCAGCCAACAACCTTGGTACCTGTCTGCCGGTAAGTAAATCTAGTCCCAAACATCATTCTTTTTCATCTAGTCCAACTCCTCTTGCATTGCCTTCTTCAGCCATTCCCTAGCATTCCCACCCGCCCGAGAGTGCATCTTGCAACATATCTCGGCTCAACTAATCCAGCCCAATAAGATGTATGTCTCTCCCTTCGATCTCTTCTACCGAAGCAAGTAGATTCTTTCTCAGGCGAAGGAAGGAACTCTTTCGTAAAGCTCCATATAAGCTGAAACCCCCCTTCTGCTAGGGAACTCTTTCTCCAAGAAGGAAGGTAGCATCACGCCACTCAAGAAGACTATCTATTATGCATTAATGTTGTCCAAGCAAATAAAACACACTATATATGATATTATTTAAGGATAACTGAATTAAGGATAATTCCCTATTAAGTAGAATTAACTGATGAAACTAATATGATAGCTCTTTTTACTTTGCCTATCTATTGCTACTCTTTCTTTGTCTCTTGCTACTCTTTCTGTCCTAGTGTACTAACTGTCCTAACTGCCTTACTAATCCCAACAAACAAGTACTTACGAATACCGGCCTATTTTCCTTAGTCCCATTCCCGACTTTACTTGACTGAATAAGCAAGAAATGGCAATACGTCACTTTCCAACAACTTTCAATGCCTACTTTCACTTATTAAAGTATGTTTACCTAATTTAATGTTATTTATTTTTCTTTATTAGGCTATATCAAAGGGAAGGTGAAGATAGAGGGGCATAAAATGTAGTGCTGGTAAGTCAGTTCTATACCTTATTTCTTTTTGCTATTTTGACTGCATTACCTATGTTTATCAGATCGGACTTATAAAATTTGACAATTGTCTAATAGAAATGTAAAAAGAAATCATAAGAGATTATGCATGTTTCCTTATGTATTATCATAATTCACGTGTTTTTAGAAATGGTGCTATTGCTCCTATCACTTCTCTTTCTGGCTATAAAACATAATTGCCAAGCAAAGATTTTCTATGATTTTTTTTTAAAGCATACCATATCTACCACGTGATGCTGGATCTTTCCTTTTGTTTCACAAGTTTAATTTGCTATTGATGTGTAGCAATATTACTGTGTACTCTTCTTCTTTATTTATTTATTTGATTACAGCAAGGGAACTTTCAAAACAATGTCTTCCTTTTTTCATGACTTTGCCTGACTTTGAATTATCTTCTTTAGTGTAAATCAATTTTTTTGAACAATTAATCGACCTATTTTTTTGATAAATGTTGTGCAGATGCAACTTTTGTATGCTTCTTAAGTTATGATGCAACGGATAATCGATAGAACTCTTGGAATATACTGGTTAAGGTACTAAACTTATAATATTCTCTCTTCTACTTTTTAGTAACTGCAAGGGACAAGAATTTGTTTGCACAGAGGCAATTCAGTAAAATGATCTTTTGTGAACCCGAGACACCTGATTCACAGAGGCGCAAGTTCTTCCCATCTAGGTCATGGCTAGGATGCACCTGGCTAAATTTGCCTATCAGACTTTTTTCCCTGATAATATTAAAATGAACATGCTAATTTCAATTTATGTTTGTTTATGCAGACTAATGCTTTATTATAGAACAGATCTTTAAGGCAGCTTACTGTTTAATCGGTTCTTGATCAATGGAGCAACAGATCTAAAGCAAATCTGATCTTCTTTTATGCTCTGAAAATAAGATAAAGTGATGTGTTCAAATGTATAATATTATATGTTCTCTCCAGATCCAAGCGTCACTGACTACAACTGAATCGCAACTAACTGAGGAGTATGACATGATGCGGTTAAACAACTGTAGCTCTCGAAACATCTGAAGGAAGGAGCTTGCTCTGTCAGAAAAATGCTCAGGTTATGATCAAACCTTTCTTTAACTATGCTCATACTGGTATGCCGACCTTACTATTACGTCCTCTCACAGGTGTATAACTGGTATGATTTTTTCACTACTTGTACTGGAGTATGGAATAACGCAATTTGGTGGTTCAAATGCTATCTATGGAAACCCAAAGTTAATAAAAAAAAGATAAAAGGAGCACAGAAGAAAGAAGCTTAAACTAAGGTGCATGCATGCCAGTTTTGGCCAGTGTTGCAGTAATAGCAAGACAGTGCTTCTCCTTTATGGAACTTTTATAGTAAGATGAATTGGTCAGGAAGGTAGAGATTTGGGCGCTAAGCTTTTTTCTTTTATTAAAATTAGATCGTGGTCCCCTCTGAGCTAAATGTTTTATTGGTTGGTGAACAACTCTAGGCGACGAAACTCTTAAAGGAGTTGGAGAAAAAATATGAGGAGAAACTAGCACAAAGCAAGGCAGATGGGAGAACTTAATTCCTGTCTGTCAAGGAAGAGAACATTGCAACAGTATGCATAGATCATTTTAATGTTTATCTTTTTGGATATCTTTTTGCTATTTTACTTTGAAACATGACATTATTTAGCATGAGAGTAGCTGTACTGATTCTCAAGTTTTGCCTTTGGAGTCGAATCGAAATATTGCACGCACGCTACGATGATTTTCTGTCTTTTTTCGTATTTAGATAAAGGATACGTGAGACTTGCGTATCAAGTCGTATGCATCCACCGTTGAAGTGGGAGAGAAAGTGACGAACAACCGTCTCTACTCCACAAGCTCTGGTTGATCTACCACCTTCACTTGCTTTTCTGGCGACAATAAGCTACTAAAGCTGTAAGAACAATAAGAAAAAGACTTAAGGAGACTGAACAACATAACATAAAAATAGGGAGTAAGGAATGACTGATCGCATAATCTTCCTTATCTGAGACCAGAATATAAGTTTTTATTTAAAAGTCTCCGTGCGGTTCCTTTGTTTGCTTCCAAAAGAGTAGAGAGCAAAGTGGCCACTATCCCGGGAAAGAAACCTCTTTATATCCACTCTTAGGCATCCTATTCTTAGTCTCTGTGCTCCTCTTTTCCATGCTTTGAAGCCCGCCCCTTGCCATCAACTATGCTACTTCTAATAGGCCAGAGATTAACTAGATGATAATCATTCTAAACGAATCCATCATCTAAGCAACTCTTACTTGATTCTCTCTCTTTGGCTGGCAGGCTTCTTTGTTCATACGAAAAAATAAAAACAACCGAATCAAAGTTCCCACTTACGATTCCTCGTAATACTAGCCCTTCTATAGACTCCTCACATTTTGTAACAAAAGAAGAATTAAGCTTGACCTCAAAGTCTATTACTGAATTAAAAACATCCCCTTTGACTTTGGGAAATCATATGAGAAGGAAGAACATTCTGAAGAGAAGACAGACTTGGTAAACAAACTCTGTAAGAATATTTTGGCGTTGTTTAGAGAATGAGCTACGTTCTAGATAAGCGTTAGGGAGTTTTTACTTAAGTTACGGATTGCTCAAAGTGATCCCAAAGCTAGTCTACTTCGTAGGGTGCACTTGCTATGGGTGGAATTTCCCACATACCTGAGAAGAAGCTCTTTCTCTTATACCTAGCCTATGGTCTTTCTCCTATCAATCTGACTAAGATATGAGTCTTTTCCGGTGTCAGGTAAGGAAAAGTGGGCAAATAGTTGAAAGCTAACGGAAAGCTTACCTAATTTCAGAAATTTCATGGACCAGAGACATGGCAAGCACGAGTATGGCGATCGTTCAAGTGTTGGCTCCATCGATACACCACCACCGCTACCTATTTGTTCCATCCTGAGTGGGAAACACCTGACTGAATTTATTTTCTTTATATACAAAATTCTAGAATAACGCTATCGCGCACTGCCAAGAAATTGTGGGTCGATGTTGTCGCATCAGGGCAGTGGGCGGGCGGCTATGTTAGGGGGTAATTACCTTGTACATCACGAAAGGATTAGGAAAAAACAATGAAGTTTTGTTTGTGCGGCCTTCGGGTTATGTCTCGAGTCGTACGTGGCGTGCATGAAGTCCGGTACCTTCTGTTAGGTTTTCACCTTACTTGGACCAAAAGATCCCTTTCTGCCAGGATGGTTCTAACTAATAAACCATAGAGTAAGGAAATTCTCTGATGCTTTACAACTTGGCTTTGAAATCAATGGTTTTGCTTGGTTTTTTTCTTTTAAAAATCCAATCTGTACTGAGCTGATCCCTTTCTTCATTAAAGGATTTGCACTCCTGATTGGTCATAGGCATGCGAACTCATTGGCCACTGAATTCAGTCTACGTTATTTATGCTGGTTCTCAACGTTCACTTTTCCACCTCAATAAAGATAGTTTTTTGCTGCTCGCAAATAGACATTGCATTTCTTGGACCTCCAACCGCCTCAGTGATTGCTCAAGTATTTATAGATCAAATTGACAAATTGCATGGGCTGAGTTTTGGTCAAATCTGTTAGAGGGGGTTGAATTGTTCCACTTCTTACCACCCAGCTTTAGTAAGGATGGAGCGAGCTGACCTAAACCTACCTAAACTTAGGCTCGTTCAATCACGGCTCACTCTTGTAGTTCGCAGGGCTCCAGGACGTTCTTGCTTTTGTTAAACATATTGAAAATATAACGTTCAGTCATAGTGGAAAGGAAGGATAATTACTGAAGAAAGGCTTTTTTCCATATTTATATATATGATTCGAAAGAAAAAAAACGTTTTTCAATGATAAACGGTGTTCGAGATCATGATCCCAAGACAGGGAAAAGGCAAATTTCTTACGAGAGGGAAGAAAATAATCATTGAATGAAGAAGTTTCAATTCTTTTCACTAAAGACGACAGCAAAGGCATCCAGAGGCCACATGATGATGCTTTGTTTGATAGTTGCCGCATGGATTGGGTTGAACCCGCCAGGATCTTAGTCGATACGGGTAGTTCAGTAGATGTGTTGTATCTCAGACTTACAATAGAATGGGTTACGATAGAATGCGCATTCGCCCTTCTCACAGTCCATTAACCGGATTAACTGGTAATTATCTCAGACCTTTGGGATACGCTACATTGCCCATGTAATTTGGAAAGGAGAACTCACTCTTAAATAATTTTTTATGTTAACCAGGTGGTGTATCTGCCGTCAGCCTACAATGCGATACTTGCCAAACCCCCTATAAACAAGCTTGGTGCAGTTGTTTCTACTGCTCTTTTGGCCACGAAAATACCAACACCTCATGGGAATGTTTTGACTTTCCATTTGGTGGGGGGATCCACAAGGGGAAAGACATTGCTATATGACTAGCCTAAGGCAGGGAAATAAAGAGAAGGGACATGAGATGGGTTTTTTTCTTGATGTCCCAATCGAATCGCCCAGCGAATATACACCTGTGGGGAGGTATTTTCCCCTATAGAAGAAGTCAAAACGCTACAGTTGAAGGAGCTAGCTAGTTCCTCAGCCTTATTAGCTTTTATGTGTGTGATTTCTAGGAGGTTGTCACAATTCCAAAGAGTCCTTTGAGAATTTCTTTTGATAGTATGGCTGCTTTAGCATACTCAAAAGACCCCGAGTATCATGGAAAAACCAAACACATTCAGATGCGATATCATTTTTTTATAGACATGATAGCACAGAGCTTATACAAGGAGAACCAACCTCTTCAAGAGGTAATTGATAGTTGATATCTCCATATTATATATGAATTATGGCCCTAATTTACAATGAAACATGTGCTTTAAAGCCTATTAATGTGGACTTTTTACTTATATTTCGATGAAATGTGGTACTGCTATGTTTTGTTTGGTATTTTGCAGAAAAAGGGCGAAAAACTGGTTCTGACAACTTTTCATACGGCCCGTATGATATTCTGTGCGGGCCGTACAAGAACTGCCCAACCACACAGAAGGATCCACAACAGAGGCACAAAGTCTCCAAGTCAAAGCCCAGGCATACGGGCCGTACGGGATCTCGTACGGGCCGTACAACGCTGATTCGGAAAATCCAGCTGAAATCTGAATTGAGCACGATTTGAGGAGCCGAAAAGGAAACCCCTCCAGGCGTGATCTGGGGCATTAAAGGAGATATTCCACAGCAGGAAAGGGGATTAATAGGCAATCAATCAAGAATTTTGGGGGATTCATTCTATCATTTATTCTTGCTAGGTTTTGGGGACAAAGGGGAAAGAAGAGGAGAAGGGAAGAACGCGAGTTTTCCACGGATCTTCGGATTTTTCACTGTTTTGTCATGAACTCTTTTATTTCTTGTTATTTGTGTTATCTTATAAACATGAGTAGCTAATTTACTTTGTTTCTAGGGGTAAGATGTAGTTTCTAGTTTAGTTTTGCTTGTATGCTACTATGATTTTGTGTTGAACGCTTGGTTTTTACTTTGTTATGTAGTATTTTTATTGCTCTATTTGTGCTTGCTTGAATCTGATTAGTCATCCCGTTAGATGAATGCGCACATCTAAGTGTGGAGCCAAGTCTATGAAATTCATTCCAACCGAATAAAGTATATGAAGTAGGGTGAAACCAAGGAGTACCCGAAAGGCGAAACTTTCCTTGAGGCGAAAGTCCTTGGATACTTTTAGTAAACTAACAAATAACTTAGATAAATTAGGCCAAAATGCGAAAGTTGAGATTTAACGCATCTAAGAGGGAAGTACTTGAGTCCGGTAATCGGGTATCAGGCCAAAATGCGAAAGTTGAGGTTAGGTATCTAGATCTGGTCAAAAGAAACCCTAAACACAGTATCAACACAGGAAACAGTAGCTGCAGCATTAACTTGAGGTGCCATACGGACCGTACGGGAATCTGTACGGGCCGTACGCCTTGAGACTGAACAGAAATGAAATCTGAACCCTGGAAATGCCCTTTTATCAATTGAAAACAACTTTAATTATCTCTTATTGTCTTTTAATCAGTAGAATTGTTAGAACTAAAACCAAACCAAATTCTTCTCACTTCTAGAATCTCAAGTGATTTTAGGATAAGTCCAGTGTTTTTATTCCGTCCCTGTGGATCGATACCTGAGCATACTCAACGACAGGATAGTTCACTTGCTATCTGAATTGACAGAGTATAACAAAGGTTTAAGAAGTATAGCTTGCTATACTGAAACTTTTTGGCATATATTCTCGTGCGATCAATAGTTACCATGCTAAGCTGACCATGTTAACAGAATGGTTCGAGCTAACTAAATAAGCACAATAATGAGTCCAGGTCGCTCACTTATGCTCTAATTCCATCCCTTTTTTTTTTTGCACTCAACTTAGAGGTGTCAGGCTAAGTAAGAAAGAGGAAACGTGGCAAGCGAATAGGTAGGATTATGTATGTCCATCCCTCGGCTGGTGAACGGTACTATCTAAGTATGCTTCTTAATGTTGTGAAAGGAGCAACAAGTTAAGAAGATATAAGAAAAGTAAACGGCTACACCAAACTTGAAGATCTGCTTGCACTGCCTTAGGCTTATTGGGAGATGACAAAGAATGGGAATAACTAGAGCATATAAGGAAAGAGCTGTATGTAAAAGAATGTAGGATATGATCTAATTGCAAAAAGCCAAAATACCAAGGCATGGGAAAAGAAATCCAGGGTAACTTCTTCCGTCTCAATATGCCTTTTTCTTTTGTATAGTTCACCATTAACATAGTATAGTGCATTTTCTTTATACTTATCCATTACGGCTACTCATTGTATTCCATAGTCAGTATGGGGTTGTAATGCTGGAGACATTACACCTTATTTTTACTTAGAATCCATTTTCTCACTTTTTTAGAGTAAGAAGAAAGAATATCTAGTAGTGGAGCTCTTTTCTGCAGGTACCTAATCTGATAGCTCATCCCTGATGGGATGGTCCGCTCACTAGCGAAAGGAATAGGAAAGCAGAGGGAGGGGTGCTATAGTGGACCTCGTCTCTGTCTTCCTCAAGACTCCCATTGTTTACAAATGAGGAAATAGCTACACCAACACCGTGAGGGGGATACCACAAAGCAGTCCGCTGTCGCCAATCTTAATGAACTGTTTCCTCCACCACTTGGATTTGGAGCTCGAGAGGATAATGGTGAGGAACGGAACCAAGGCATTCTATTACGAGCGATATGCTGACGATATGCTCTTTGGAATACCAGGTGGCAAGGAGGCCGCTACAATCACCAACCTAGTCTTGGATACGCTGAACCATACCTTGGGACGCCTAAAACTCGCCTGTACCCATCAGCAAATTCTACGTGAAATGAGCTCTAATAACTCGACCTCGGGGAAGATCTAGGTGCTTGGCTTACTCCTTACCCTTAGGAAGACGGGCGGCTGAACAACTAAAAGAATAGAAAAACTCTTACCGAACGAAATGATCCGTCAAGTCGGAGCCCTCCTCTAGCTCTTTTTCAGCCACTATAAATTCCACCACATCTGGGTATTCAGTTGACAGCGAAGCTTTTTTTTCGTATATAGTTGGGGGTCTTTGAAAGGAAGATAGGCCAAAGATCTCCTTCTTTCTTTCCAGAAATATGGAATCTCGGCTTTGAAGGATGAGTTTACGGTCGGCTTCGCCCTCTCGCCCATGGCTAGCCCCAGAGTCTACCTTTCTCTTCTCCTTTTGATTTGCTTGGAACGTTTTCGGCTTGGTACTGGCTTAGCCTAAGAGGGAGTGCTGCCACAAAAGGCCCATTCATTCTAGCGAAACCCAATTCTTCTTCGCCCACGAACTCACTCCTCGAAGTACCTAGCAGATCAAATGGATATGGTTCGAAAAGCAAAACATGTGTACATATCCCACCCATGTAGAGAGCTTTCTTTTTCATATTCCAGACTACGATCTTACCTCCGTCGCGGTATGGCAAGGGGTTACCTTCAAACAGATCTTATATATACTTCTATAAATCCTCTGGAGCAAACCTTATAAACTTATCTCTCTGTCTCCCTTACCTCCCTATCATTTTCTCCTTCACCTATCACCTCAGGGATACTAGGTAGTTTTTGCATTGGTGCTGGCTCTTCTGCTCTGCACTCCAAGCCATCTGAAACACTTCCTCTCCCCACACACCACATCCATCCAACTCATTTCTTGAAAGAGCCAATCCCTGACTCTTCTTAGGCATTGTTCTTACGAATGGATGTGAATTGATAAAAACTAAGGGCAAGTCCTCTATCTATTGGTATGTGCTCCAGAATCCAGTTGTTTGGAAATGGACGAACATCATCGCGTGCATCTCTTTCGTAGGCTGATCTCTTTCTCATTTCATAGCTGGAGTTCCAACAAGCAGCTGCTTCCTTCTTACGACGAAGCTCCCGTGGATCCTTCCTTTTGCAGGGCATGAGGTGACCTCGAGCTGGGTTGCCCACCGCTGGTAGGGTATCTGGCAAAGCACAATGGATTTACACCTTCACTAATGAAGAAGTAATTTGGAAAGCGACGTGGATACCACAAGTTCCAGTATCATATAGTTGTGGTGACTACCCGTATTACTAGGATTGCGGGGCGCTATCAGCTATGCTTAGGCCATGGTTCGAAGTGAGGATCTTTAAAGTGCATCCCTATGGGGTATGGGCTAAAGGAGTGGGAATTTTAAAACAGGGCACTTAATACCGACGGGGTAATCCGGAAACTGGCGGATATGTAGAAAGAAACTCCACGAGTCAAAACAGGAAGATACACAAACCAAGTAACCCCCCAATACCCGCTCGCTGTGGTAAGCTACCCGCGGAAAAGGCTTCAAGGCCCCAAAGAGTATTAGGACCGAAACGACCAGTACCTGGGCTGGAGCCCTAAGATTATGCAGCCAAAGCAGAGGCTAAGTACGAAATGTCATACCGCATAAAAAAATGCATCTTTAGCAGCTAGGTTTCAGATGGTAAAAAAAAATACGTGGGCCACCCGCCTTGCCGCTTCTAATTTCGTAAGTGAACAAGTAACTTTCTGGTCTCTTTCTTCTAGTGATTGGAGTAGCAAATCGGAAAGGTTTTTCTAATTGAATGTATTCCCTATGAAAGAACAGACAGGGGAGGAGATTGGGTTTGTGTTCCGTGACTGGCTTTTCTCTTTCTTTTTTTTAGTTCCTCTCATCGTCCGATGCAGCTCTTTCGTCTGCACAAATCCACTTACTATCGCTTGGTTGGAGATCCCACATAGGAGTCAACTTTGAAGAAAGTGGAACGAAAGGCCCCGGGCCACTGACGACAAGATTGGGTCAAGGCTTCCGTCAGCAACTACATTTCCCTTCCCTGGCTGATACAAAATCTCCATATCGTCATCCTTCATTAACTCGAGCCACCGGCATTGCCGAAGGTTTCACTCTTTTTTAGATCAATTTTCAAGCTTTGGTGGTCGGTGTAGATTTTACACTTCTCTCCAGACGCCCAATTTGGAGTGCCAAAATTACAGCCGCTAACTCTAGATCATGTATGTGTCGGGTAGTTTTGCTCATGTGGTCGTAGTTGTCTGGATGCGTACGCGATCACATGGCCCTCTTGCCTAGTCCGAGAAGCATCCGAGTGAATGGTATACTCAACTCAATAAAGAAAAAAGAGAACTTATTACTATTTCAAAATATGGCAGCTGGATCCAACTGGAGTTTTTGACCGGAGACAGAGGAAAGGGACCGCAGAAGCATCGCTGTGTTCTTTACAACGTGGGGTGGGACTGACACTGACACCTAAAAAACCCATTCTACTTCATCATCTCCGTTTCTCAGTGACTGGACGTATCCAATTTGCAAAAACCAAAAAAGTGCATAATAAAAATAAGTCAAGCACATTCCCCATTGGCCCAAGACCGAAAGAGTGGTCTCCAGAGAAAGAGCGTGACCATGTTTTGGTCATTTTTGGAGCCCGGCTCATCTCCAGTTGGGCTGATCAAATCCGTCTATTTAAGATTATGTGGCATGGACCCCGTCCGTACTGACGGGAAAGATTAAATAAAGAATTTGCGGTCCGTTGCAGCAGTTGCATATTATAGCATAGAGCTTTTCAGTAAATTGATTGGTATATGCATGTCTAGAACTGGAACTAGAAGTTTCAATTTCATTCTTATAGCTAGTTCCACAATATTTACAAATAGAACGAACTAGCATGTAATATGTCCAATACACGGAAGCTTGTAATTAATTTTTTAGTTATTTCAATTGAAGAGCATAATCTTTCTCTCATATGATCATTAAAACCAATTCTCTTATATAAATAAAAACATTAGAATTGGAGCTTATTCACTGCGGGCTATTGTTGAATTGATCCAATATTTGCGGATAATCGCTGCTAAAATCAACACATCAATGACCGGAGCAAGCTCTTGAGATCGTACAAACACACTTTCAAAATTTTGCATATGTATGTATGCTAACAAAGTATAAACATATAGTTTACAACATAACAAAGACATTGATGGGATGGTTGATCCATAAGAATTAAACTCCCCATTCGTATCAAATATTGCAAAACACCTCTCAATTGTATGTATGACTTTATTGAAATTGGTTCTAATAACGTTCCCTTTCCTCACTCAAGTGCAGTATCTCTCAATGCAAAAGCTATGCAATTGATGGTCTGATGCATACCTGCCATAAGCAAACTTTAGGTGGGCAATTGATCCATGTAAAAAAATTGAGAAAAGAAGCCAAAATTAAGAACTAATTTCCTACGATTTATTTTAATAATCTGATACAATGGCCAAATTATCTCTTGAACTTCTTCATCATGCATGTATCCTCTCCTTCCAACTAATGACACTAGTCTTCTCAAATTAATGTACTCGGGTGATCTGGATGGCTGGATTTGGCCAATGTGTAGATACATTAACGGTTAATAATTTGATAAATAATAAATATATATATGTTGGATCTTTCATGTAGTGATGAACATGAAATTGTTTAAAGGTTTCACTTTATCGAGAACAAAGCACGGCAATGCATTTAATTTCTTTTTTATGTAATTTCATTTTGGAATATTTTCAGTTGTAATCTTAATCTCCCTGTCATGTGTTTTACACCTTTTTTATGCTGATCTGAATCATCATGATAGTTGAGGCAGCACCTGTTATTCTATAAAAAAGTCACATTGAGATATTGACAATTAGCAAAGAGCCCATTTTAAAAAAGTCCAAAATAGCTCTAAAAAATACATCTAAAGTATACCCCACACAAACTTACACTTATAGAAAAGGATAATAAACAATTTTCATGCACACTAAAATCTCCCCGACGGATCTCGTGGCCCAAAATCCTGCCCCGCCTGAACGTAGCATACGAACGTGGTTTTGGATATTAACCACAAATCGAATTGCTACGATGAGCTTTGTGCTCTCATCTCAGGTAAGGCAGGGATGCACGGACGCAACTAACTATCAATGGTTAGTTGTTCAGGTAGAAGCAAGAAGGCGCAATATGAGGCTGATAAAAGGATGGATCGAAAGGAGTTTGATCAGTTGGTCGCACATAGCATGCGCATGCCCGGCGTGGGCTTCTTCTGCACTGACCTCATCGACGGTAATCTTATTAAGTTTCCTTAAAAAATTGACATGTTTGAGCTCGATCCAAATTTTGTATTAAATCCATTGTATATATATGTAGGTAGGTGTCCCTCCAATCGTACGACACTACACACAACTGATCGGCAGTCTTCGAAATTTGACTGTGTTTGTGACCATGAGAACACTGCCAGTCCGAACTGTCCTACCAAGTGAGCGCTTCCTTGTCGGCAAAATAGGACCCAGAGGTGTGTATCGGTGCTTGGTGCAATTCGGGTACATGGATAGCCATACCATGGTAGGAGACGAGTATGCCAGATCTGTCTTTGCTGCGCTCAGAGAGACAGCAGATGATCCAGAGGAGATTGAGGTTCTTGAGTCGGCGTTGAATGACGGTGTCTCATAACCGGTCGGACTATACTTAGAATGAGCGATCAGCATGGCTGGTTCAAGCACTTTGTGATTGACAACCTTTACCGCTTTTTGCATAAAAATTTCAGATCGAATGTCGCTCGCTACTCTCAGATCCCAACCGAAAAGCAATTACAAGTTGAGATGCTGTACCAGCTATAAATAAAGTAAGAGCCCATTTTGAGATATTCACATGTACATTATCATCAGATTAACAAGAATTCCCACATTACGTCTAATAAAGAACAAGAAAATCGTATCTAACGAAATATGCTTGCTTACTGACAGCTTGTGCTGATGTAAGGTAACTAACTAGTATTTATTTATAATTGACCGTCTTCTGAAAAATTGGTATGAATTTGAGCATAGCTGGCGGATGTTTTGTTTGTGTAAATTAAGTTAATTAAGAAACGATGGATCTGAGGGTTTTCATTTCATATTTCATGGTTGGTGGGGCTGATCCTTTTCTTTTGAAAAAAAATGTTCTCATTAAACTGATATAATTAGATCAATAATAAACATGAGGAGAGTTTGAATGCCTTTATTTTTTAAGCCTTCATTATGCCTTCACCTCTTTGAAATCTTTAATAATAACAAAAATTGAAAACTCAAATAAGAAAATAGATTCATTAGACTAGACGTGATTTACCTTTCTTAATCTACACGTACACACAAATTACGAAATTTCCACAAAAATTACGAGATTAATAAATTGAATTTCAACCATCGGAGAACATTATTTCATTTTATTTCAAAGAATTTGAATTACGGCCAGACCCGATCGAGAATGCAACAGGCCGGGCCTCAATTTTAAGGCCTACGGCAAGGCCGGGCCTAACATTTGGGACGAAGGGCCGGACCGCACAAACTTGGCCCATTGACATCCCTACCTCTAGCAGCGACCCTTGTTTTGGCTGGCCTGCTAATTAACAACTGTCCTGGATATTTTCTCTCTAACATTACTAGCAGTTGGTTCACTTTTTTAACAAAAAGTACTTGAAATTGTAAAAGGTTCGCTATTTTCTTTTTTTATACATGACATGGTTTACTTTTTTTGAAAACACATGGTTTATACTTTTGAAAATACCGAATCGGTAACAATGCTAGTGGTTCGTGCTGGAATTTGGCGAGTGAGAAAAATCATTTTTCTCTGTTTTTTTTTTTTTTACACGGTAGAGAAAACTTTTCAAATAAAATCCCTGTCATCCAACAGCTTCATCCGATCGAAGGTTTCTATTGAAAGGTGACTCGCAACTTTTATTTAAGCTTTATACTTTATATATAATAAAAGATGTGCATGCTTACGATAAATATAAGTAGGCCTTATTAATTTGGGTTTCCAACTGGAGCCAGCTGGGGTAGTTAACATGGCAGGCACGTGGCATTTCATTTGGGTTTAGACTGAGACGCGCGTCTTATAGTTAGGCTAGGCTTGCTCTCTCATTTGACGTACCAAACAAGTAAGCTAGAGCTAGGCTTCATTAGTTACACTCACATTTCTTCTTCTAAGAAGAATTATCTCGTCTTCTAAGTTCTATCTATCAATCGATATCCATCTAGTCGGTTTGGTTGTGTATATCCTATCCACTGAGGACTGATTGAGTGAGGATATATATAAGTTGAGTGTGGCGGAAGAGAAACTAATACATAGCTAGGTACCGTGCATCGGAACGATAAATGAGGGAATTAGGTGCATTAGGTAGGAGATCGAAGAAGAGATCAGTCAAGTATTAGTACTTTTTATTGACAAGCAGCAGAGGTGCCTAATTAATTAGGTGCATTATATAGGGAATCAGAAGAAGCAGCGCTGGCGTTGGCAGTTTTTTCCCCACCCAATATTTCACAGCATCCGACGCGTCTCTCTGCTCCTTCACCAGAACTTAATGAATTCTCTCCTCAGAGTAAGAAGAGTCAAGCTCAAGCTTTCGGCCAACTAATTAAGAACAAGGTGCGTGCTTCATTACTATTTCTTATGTATATCAAATTCATTTATTCTTTAATTACTTAATTTATCACCCCCCTTTTGCCTTCTTTTGCGGAAAAGAAAACAAAAATGAATTATATATAATTCATTATTGGATTAATTTTTGAAATATTACGGAGTTCGATTTAATTACCTAGGCCGCATTACTTAACTAATTCGTGCATTTATTTTATATATATATATATTAATGTCATGTAATTACTTGTCACCACGACCTATATATATATACTAGCAGCTAGTTTAATTTAGGTAGGGAGTTTTACCACCCTTTGGTACCCGTAAGCGCCTATGCTTCATATTATTATTATGCGTATCTATTATAATTGAAATTACTTAAGAATGCAGAACATTCTGCGGTTTCTGCTACCCGAAATCGCGAAAAATTATATTAGTGCGGTGGCTAATATATATATTCTAATCGAAGGCCAATATGAAAATTGACTCGAAAAGACGTTTCAACATACATGTTGGTAATTAAGATGACGTTACTTACATGGACTTGTAGTTCCAGAAAGGTAGCTATAACATTATGTATATGCTCCTAATTATGCTAATTAACCCTTACAATCTCTACTTTTAAAAATACTTTAGTTGAAATTTACTGCTGGAATTTTTGTGATTTACAATTACATGAAATGTTCGCAAAGGATTGTTATATTTGTGAAAGATGTTTGCAATAAAAAAAGGACTTGTAAACCAATTATGTGGTGCTTTTTGTGTTTAACCTTCCTCTAATGCTTTTGTCCATGATCCTGTATATTTTATGGAATTAATGATTTAAACATTTACGATAGCCATTATATGAATAACATATTTCTGAGTGAGTAAACATTTCTTAAATTTGGTTAAACTTTTCCCCTGCTGTAACCGTACCTCTTAAGCAAAGAGGGGCAACTAAAAAACAAAAAATTGATCTGTTTTTTAGTTGTGTTTTGGGATGAAATTTTTTTGATGGTGTGGTTTTTTCACGTCGTCTGGTATAAACTATGATCTTCTAATCAGGTATAGACTTACTTATCAGATAATTTATTTTGATTGGAAGCAGTATCATGAGTTGTTAAGGGAATTTGTTCATTGTTTCCGAAGAAGATTTTAGGAAATCTTGAGCAAACTTTGATATTGACTCGATGGACTGAGGAATCTCTCCTAGAATAGGAGGATTAGATAAGAACTATTGGAACTTATTCACATCTAACTAAAGACTCCTTATTGTTTGAAAGTTTGGACAGATAGATATTATCTTGAAATTGTGTCTCACTAAAAACAACATGTAGACTTTACCAGAAGGAGGAGAAAGACACCGGTACCCGCTCGCTGTGATAAACCAAGAAAAAGGGAAGAGATCTTTGAGAGAGCTTATGTGGTACAATATCCTGTAGATTTGGATAACACAAACATCAAAAAGTTCTTACATACTTCAGGTCAGAGGGTTTTTCCTTATAGAGTAATTCATGTGGTGATTTTCCTTTCAAGACATTTAGGGGAGGAGTTCTATTAATCAATAAAACTGCTACATGAAGAGCTTCAACCAAAAATTTGACTGGCATGCAAGATTGGAACAAGAGAGTTCTTCTCATATTAACTATGTGCCTGCCTAGGTCTGCAAGATCCTTTTTTTCGTCCATAGTTTCTATTCTATGTGTTCGGCTTCCTGGCACTATTGATCAGAAGCATCAAGCCAGCAGCGCCGGCTTTGAATTCTATTGAAGGACTAGAGGGCTCTACCCCTCCCTTTTCTTTATCAAAATAAAGCTAGCCATGAGAACTACAAACCAAATACTCGACTTGTTTTAATTAAGCATTTGGGGTGAGAAATTCCAATCTAAAATGAATCGGAAGTGATTTGGGTGATGAAACAATCGATCTACACGGCTATATGAGTTTATCATAGATAGAGCAGAATCGGAAGACAAAAAGACAAGGTTCTATCGAGAGGAAGCAGCATCCTGCCAAAAACTTTGGCTTTACACTTCTTTGATGAATGGAAGGCTGAGCGTCAGCGATCCAAGCCTTCAACTTCTCGTCAATAGAATTTCCAGCGAGTGATTGAATTGAATGAGCGAGGTGAAAAATGAAGCGACCCTCTGCTACCTACCAAATGCAGTTCTTGAGATGACATCCCCGGTGAAGGCTTTGAACTCCGGCAAAACATCCAACTCAGTCAGAGAATTCTTGAGAATCAATAAGCGTTACGCCCTTTTGAGATGACAGCACAAACAAAGACACCAGTTTGGGAAGATGCTCATGGTTTTCGGAGATCGGCTGTTATCCAGCAAATCTTGGCACAACAGATAACGGGGCAGCACCGTGTAAGTATCAGGCGGTTGTTGCGGAGTATACTTGAAAAGGGACCTCAGCATATCCTTCCATGGTATGTAAATTCTTTATTTTTCCCATAAATGAGAAATCCTTTATTGAATTCATGTTAGGCCCACCAGTTTAATTAGGCCCACTCATGGACAAGGCAAAGCATATTTACATCTAGAAATTCAATTCAATGTTTCATCACGACTCATATATATATATATATATGAACCATCGATCCATCAATTAATGACCTCGGTCGGTGGTCGTACCAATTAATTAAAGCCTACCTAAATGAGGTTAGTGGGTGATTGATAAATATTAATATAAATAAAATAAACCAAACAATTTGGGAGGGAGTTCAGATCAAATTCAAATCAGTAATAATAAGAAAAAACCAAAAAGAACCAGTACTGAAACCATGCGCACATAGCAGTACCAAGTTTCTCTTTTAGTAGGTTTTGGTTATGTACGTAAAAGTAACTAATTGCTTGTTTGTTGTTGCTTGCGAATATTAGGCGACAATTGCCAATACGACTTCAGTTCGAACGAAGGATATTCACCATGGGCCTCCCATATACATACAACTCACCATGCGGGTGAAATAAAAGGTGACCTCCAATAGAAACGATTTTGGCATTTTAATTAAGAAAATCAAAGAAAAAAGAATTGAATTTATAGTAAGTAATCAATTCACTAAAACTACATTTTACTGACTAGACTCTCTTTGCCCGAGTATTAAGAAAAACTCTAAAGGAAAGGATGATACACATCTTGGAGTGAAGGACGGAGCACAAAAAGCTTTTTTTTCTGGAAATGGGGAGAACAAAGTCAGCGGGCGGGGTGCTTTATCTCTTCCCTTCCGGTGTCCCTATTAATTGATATACGGAATTGATTTGAAAGGAATTCCAGATCATTCTTATTTCACGCGGGATATGGATGGAATCGAGAGGCAAGAAAGAGTATGCTTTCAGAGGCTTGATCCACTTTGGTTTCATGGATAAGCCACAAAATCCCTAAATGCTTCTTTATACTGTCACCACTGACTGAGAGATAGGCTGGCTCCTTCATTCACTGGTTGCTTCAGGTATGGAGGGATAAATCGTCGGATTCTCGACCTTTGAGATAGTCTTTATGAAAATCCATCTCCACTTATGTTGTGCCCCCGCATTCCAGCATCTTTGATTCCAGGTCTCACCCAGTGAAGCAAAGTAAGACAAGGAAGGGGGAAAGACATGGTTTTGATAGGGAACCGTAGCCAAGTGGCTAAGGCAGAAGTCTGCAAAACTTCTATTCGTCGGTTCGAATCCGACCGGTTCCTAAAGGGCCACCCTATTCATTCCCTCACATGACCAGCATCAGTCACCCGGCACGAAGAAAGAAGCATCTAGGCAAAGCCTATGATAGTAGTACTGAACCCCACTGGTACTTTTGACTTGATTGATGACCCATCGAACTAACTACTAGTGGGTAGGCTCGCTCGCACCTGTTAGATGATTTGAAGAGAAAGGGAGTAGGAAGAAAAGGGGCCTAAAGTAAAGTGAAGAAGATTCGGATAACGATCCAGATGAGGTCGCCCGGTACTAGTGATGTGGAAGGTGGGTCCCACGTTCCAGCTGGTTTGGTTTTATGGATAAAGTTCAATTGACTTGAAATACTAAAGAGTGAAAATAGGTTGAGTAAAAAGAGAAAAAAAAAGTAAAATATAATTCATTATCAACCAAAAGATAGAAAACGTTGATATAAAACTGGAATCATTACCAAACGGAAACTACCTGGTCAAAC
Source organism: Carex sylvatica (assembly GCA_964058845.1). Taxonomy (NCBI): domain Eukaryota; kingdom Viridiplantae; phylum Streptophyta; class Magnoliopsida; order Poales; family Cyperaceae; genus Carex; species Carex sylvatica. The sequence continues at coordinate 47,120 of CAXKVR010000274.1, forward strand.
TTCCCTTAAACCATGAATGAAACAAGCATTGGACCCATTGGTCAAGATATTTAACATATGCTTAGCTACTGATTTTCTACAAAGCACGTTAGTTAACAGTTAAGTCCGACATTACAGAGTGTATTGATAAGTGTCTTGTGTTGGTAAGTACCACGTTTCAATTAAATTCTTGCGGACCTTGAGATGTTTGTAGCTCAGATGGTATGTTGATTAATATCATAGGGGAGGATAGCACACTTTTGATTTGTTGATATATTTTTCTGCTGATTGATTTATTGAAATCTATGAAAAATATATATCATTTGATATGTAGTTGACCTGCCTGCCAGAGCAAGAACCTCCTTAATGACATGATATATCATTTTAGTATATTCTAGTTCTATTTAGATAGTATAAAACAACACAAATCCTCCTTAATGACATGAAATAAAGCAAGAACCCAAAATATGACCCGGCACCAAGAGAGACAGATATACGATCAACAATAAGCAAAGAAGGAAGATACTTTAGGAAGGAGGGTACTTACTTGAGTAAGATACTTTGTGAAGATACCTTGGGTTTCTAGCTAGAAGAGAAGGGGCGGGAGATTTGACCAAAAAAAAGTATAGCTTATCTTTTCTCCTGCAATGTAACTCTAAAATATGCATGCTAGAAAGCTTATATGTTGCTGAGAGAGAGGTTAGGAAGATTGATTTATTTTTTTCCATTCCAGAATTGCTTTTTTTCCCTGTTCTTCTCTTTCGCCAAACCATCTGCAATTAGTAGATTTCTCCTCTTTTTATGAGGTTATTTCCATTGCTAATCGATCAGACGACGACGAATTTAAGGGACTAGGGATTCTGATTCTAGTCTGACTTTTCATATCTCCACAATAACAATAACGTTCAAAAATCTGTGGTTTCTGGGATGCAGTAATTGCTAACACTCGTGCCATTAAGCTAATTTCTTTATTTCGCAAGGTGCTCTTTTTTTTTAGAACTCATACATAATCAACTCAACATGTCGGAATTGATCTGCGAACTATGGCTAGGACAAGCACTTTTCCAGCTTCTTTCTTTCCTGGTGGGTGGGACGTAGACCTGGGTTGGGTGGATTCTCGATTATGGTGCCTCTAATCATATGAACTATAACCCCCACCCAGCCCTTATTTAGGTGTGAAACACCGGCCTATTTACCAGTTATTTATACGATACGGCAGATGGATCTCCTGTTACACCGACTCGCATCGGTAATATCGAACTCGGACAGTAGAGTTTTTTTTATTTCAATTGTTTTTCCCCTACCTCAACTGACAATGAATCTCATTTCCATTGCATCTTTTTCCTTCCACAACCGCCTTCACGCCACCACCAGCAACTATCTTTCTCCTCCCCCATTCCTAGGATAGCATATAGATCTTTCAACCCGGATAGCTACCTCAGCCGTGCTTGGCCCTTTCTGAAAGAATATCTTTTCGCTCGCTCTTGAAACTTTGGTGGACTATTCTTTAAAAAAAGAAAAAAAAAACTCATTAAATTGGGTGATACCCTTTTTTGGAGTGTAAGCTTCACTTCAAATATGTATGGTTTTGAAAAGGAAAGCAGCAGCAAGATCTAGAGCACCTTCCCCAACCAAGGCATCACTATTAACTAACCGAAGCATCATCCCATTCATTCAATGGTGGAGGCGAAAATTCGCATTCTCCATTACCCACTCAATGCTCTAAAAATAAAAACTATACCACGTAATCTGCAACTTTTCTGAACACATCTGTAGCTTGGTGTGTATAGTCAACGGCTTAAGTATAAATAAGTAACTTACGGTACATAAAGGTGGGTTCTCAATCTGAGAAACCTGGTAGAAAAGGTCAAATTTCACTTTAGCTACACGAGTGTTGAAACATTGAGGCGGGCTGAAATGAAAAAATGGAGGTTTTACTAATGTAAAGCTTAGCTAATTTCCTGCTTTCTTATACTAATTAATAGCTTATTTTTACTACTTAAATGCTACTACCAATGCTACTTTACTGTTGTGCACGGATGTGCTCTCTTTAGTTTGATTAGCTTCTTCTATGGCTTGCTACGTGCTCGCTCACTCACTCTATTCGTCCTGGCGCACTCTGTGCGTGCCTGCCTAATTCAGAAACAGAAGTAGAGCCAGCTAAAGAAGCATATTAAGTTCCAAAACAGTAGAGATTTCAAGATAAGTTCATTCGCTTGAAAGCTAGCTTAATATGGAGCATTTTGAAAAATCGTCAGAACGAATCTAGATCTCGTCATATCACTTTCTTCCCCATTGGCTCAGCCTAGTTCTTTACCACCGGGTAATGTTTTCCCCCTTTTCTTTTATAAGGAATTCATATTTAACAGGATCATATGTGATGCAATAACTGAGATAGCTTTTTGGAGGCCAGGTGATGATATTAATTGGAAACGGATAAAGTCCCCGTTTGGTCCGATTCGAGGTACTCTTTTTTGAAAAGGCAAATTCTTGGTGTCAGTTCGAATTTTTTTCTTTATCCCGGGCCAAACCCAACAATGAAGCTGGTGGAACTTCAAGTTCCAATAGGTTTCGGAACCAAGTATCTTGTTGATTTTATGGGGGAGTTACTTCTTTTGAAAAGAGATAAAAAGAGGATAGGAGAAAGGTACTATGTCACTTAAAAGTTTGTTTTTTAGTTAGTTGAAGGAAATCAATTTTTCTCGGTGCATCGATATTGATTGGTGATTATGCTAGATTTATGGGGTTTTTTAGTTCAGCAGTGGTTGTTGATTCTCGTCAGTTTCAGGGAGAAAAAGAGTATATATTTTGTAGACTTGAGTGAGAGATTAGCATCAAAAGTAAATGTGTTCCGTCTACAACATACATGAAAAAAGATATCATCGAACGATACTATACACCTGAGTTCTTCCATCCATTTGCTGAACCACCAATGTGTCTTACACCTAACTGTTGTAAACTCAGAGTTTGATTTGCTAGTATGATGTTGTTTTTTTTTCATTCCGTTTTGTCCTCTTGAATCTCTTGAGCTACGCCCTTGTAGTGAAAAATTAGGATTTTCTCGCATGTCCATAAACTAAAGCAATCCTATTACCATGGGATCAAGGATTGACGCCGGATTTCAAAAGTTTTATATAAAAAAAAACACGGTAATGGACATCTATATCTGCCCACTTCATTTTGGGGAATCAAATATATCGCATATCAAACGCGGAAAGGCCTCCGCTGAGTATTCCAACTAGATGTTCTAAATTTCACTTGAATGAATCCAAACAAGTATCCCACCCCTCATTGAGGAGACATTCCTCCGCATTATACTTAACTAATGACGAGCAAGATAACTAAAAAAGATTAGTGTTGCGGAAATATTATTTCTTTTTTGAATCAGAATATGCTTAACATCAAAACTAGCATGTTATGAATCATCATACTCTGCTGTGTCTAGTCTGTACCCTATTCATCAACTTTTTACCATACAAACAAGCATTGAAGCATACATTTTTATTTTTTAACATTCCATTCGCTAAATTTTGAATTTGGCCCTTCTTTCATTTTGAACAGAGATGAAGTCGGGGTCTGAGTAAGCTGTCGCGCGGTAATGCCCGAAGCTGGTGGTCGATATCTCCTCTAAACCTTCGTGCCACCTATACTATAGTGCGTGTTAGTTATGTGTGTGACTGTTTTTGTTGAAGTTATTATTTTATTTTGCAACGGAGTTTCTATTTTCAGGTCAATAGGAATATAGGATGGTTTGGAACATGTCATATGCACAATTGCATAATGAGACTGAAAAGATATTTTTTCTTTGGAATTTGGATTTTGATTGAGACGGAATCTGGACTTAATTAATTGGGACTTAAGCATTAAATCCTGTGTTCACAAACAAACAAATAAAGCACCTTCGAAGGAGTAGTATACCGGCTTGCTTGGTAAAGCACAGTCAGCGTTAGAGGTAAAATAGAATAATAAAAAGGTTTTGTCTCGAGGAGGTCGGACAGATGAGGTAACAATGCTTGGTCTCATTTCGGCTTGTGCAAATCGCGGTGCACTTGACCCAGCCAAACGGGTCCATTTCTATGTAAAAAACCACGGGCTTTACAAAGTTTTTTCAGTAGGCAATGCTTTAATAGACATGTTTGCAAAGTGTGGGGGCCTAGCTGATGCATGTAAGGTGTTTGAAGAAATGCCTAGGAAGAATATTCGAAAATGGACAAGCATGATCATGGGTTTTTCCATGCATGGCGATGGAAAGTCAGCTCTAGCTTTATTTGATCGTATGAAAGCCCAAAAAGGGATCAAGCCAAAGCAAGTAACTTTTGTTAGCCTACTTTATGCTTGTAGTCATGCGGGATTGGTAAAATAAGGTCAGTCTCTATTCGAAAGCATGGTTAGGGATTATAATATTGAACCAAGACATGAGCATTATGGATGCATGGTCGACTTGTATGGCCGGTCCAAACTTATGAAAGAAGCGGTCAAACGAGACCATACCGTACCGTTTCTAATGTAGTTTTTTGGGTGGGGGTCCTTCTTGGGGGGAGGGTACACGGTGAAGTCGAGCTTGCTTGGGGATAATAGGAAGGGGAGTGTTAATGCCCGAACATAAATACATGTTCTCATCTGGGAAAAGGACACACTAAAATAAAATAAAAAATTGAACTAACATTGAAAATTTGGGCGCCCATTAAAAGTAAGCATTCAATCTCTTTGTCCCATGCATGCCTAGTGCTATTCCAGCTATGCTTCCTTAATTCAGTGATGGGAGGAATGCTTCTTTTAAATATTTCCTTTGTCCCGGCTCTCTTTGACTTGCTACATTGTGAAAAAGTTGGAATTCGACTCAAGAAAGAAATGACTTAATCCACAGACAGAGTGAAAAGATCGTTAAAGACCCGAGAGAGATATCTTTTTATGAAAGCCTCCCTCGACTCACGAACGAAGTTCGAGATCAAAACCTTACACAATCTCAAGCTGGAGTTGTGCCATTCAATTCTGACTTGAGTCAGTCAGCACGAGCCATTACGGCAGTTTGAAGTCTACCATAATCTTCATTATCCGGCACCGATACCTATACGATTGGAATTGATGTTCCACTCTCATCGCCAACAAACCCATTCTATGTCCAGTCCAAGCAACTTCGATCTTGAGTAAGCAAGCTGCTTTGCAATGGTGAAGGTTACTTATGAGGAGGACCGATGGCAAATATGGGAATAGAGAGTAGCTATTGACGGAACTTCTCAATCTCATCGCTCTCGATGGCAAGCGGTGAATGTGTTTATTTTGATCCCACAAGAGTTTCTTTTAGCTTCTCAATCTCGTAAACCATAGCGAGATCATCTATGTTGCTCTTATCCATGCGAATCAAGTCCTTGATCCCGGTATGGTGGAAGCTCAATAAAAAGAGCTTCGTTCGTGGAAGCAATTCTCTTTCATTTATTCCTACTACGTCCTCCAAAAAGAAAGATGCAAATGCTCCGCCGTCACCTCTCTTCCCGGGCAGTGAGGCTTTCGATTGTTTCGAGTTCAACCTACATTGGGCTTTAGTTAAGCCTACATTCATTTTCGAATAGGATCCTTTTTTGTAGCCCAACTCATAGAGAGTTCTATCACTTGGTCTGAACCCATTCATTCTATTCCTATGATTTTGCAGTGATGGGCTTTCTCCTTTTAGGTAGGATTAGGTTGATCTCCATCCCCGTGTTGTGCTAGGCTCATTTTTCTTATTAGGTCTTACCTTTTGTACTCTGTGGACATTCAGATTGCATACCATGCAAGTCATTCATTATTCACACATGTCATACATCTTTCTTTCATATAGGATGATCTTTGCATGCACCTAAATGTTGGACATTTTCATGCATGATACAGGTCAACCATAGCCTAGAAAGAAGCAGGAAAATTGTGCTCTCTTGCTTCATATATTACTTTTTTCCTTGCAATTATTCCTCACTCAATAGTTACCCAGCTGTTTATCTAGCAATTCAAGTAGAAAAATAAATAGAAATAAACAGTCCAAAAAGGATTTCAGTTCACATATGACACAAGAAAACCACTAAAACACAAATGATTAGAAACGACAATGAATGGGTATATACCATGCAAGAAGCTGCTTTCACAGCCGGTGAAGCCCACTGCTCTCTCTTATCCAGGATCACGTACTTCTAATCAATTATAGCCATCTCATCTCTTATTTTATTACCGTAACGGTCAGGTCTGGTACCGGTACAATACTGAATCGCATGACCCCCCCAATCAAACCATAATTCAGCTTTCATGGTCAGCTTTTAAGATCAAGGATCATCTTCGTTGCCTGGTATAGGTAAAATCCTGGCAGGTACGGCACCTGTACTCATCGTACTGCTCTGTGTTTTCTAGCCATAACTAAACTAATACTAGTAAAAAACCCGCCTTACGTGCAGCTTCCTTTAGCCGTTAGCAATCCCTTTAAATTGAGATCGGATTTGGCCCACCCAGCCCAACAATAGGCATGGATTATATCTCGGAAATGCAAATTTACCTGGCCCAAGCCGACACGTAGCTTCTGGTTAAATTGTATATGGAGTAGTAGTAATGTAAAGAAAGAAAGGAGCTTTACTTGAATTTGTGCTTAAAACCACTACTCTTTTGAAGACTTCTCAATCAATGGAATGGCACTAAGTGCAAGCGGTATGAGACAGGAGCGGAGAGGTCTATCTAAGTCTAACTCTTAGGCAGAGTAGGCAAGGGATTGCTACAATCTTTCCTGAGGATGGAAGCATAAAGCCCTGGCAACAATGGGATGGCCTGAAGCAACAGATTTAAACCCTAGAAGCAAGCATAGAATTCTTCTCTTCATACTCAGCGAGAACATCCAGTTGCTCAATATATATATATTTGAAAAAGTTTGACACGGATGCTGGCTCGCTCAAAGCAGCGATATACCCATCCTGCGGGATGCACTTTATAAACGGGGCGAATCAAAACTATATCAAGAGTTTCGCACCAGTCTACCAGGTTCTCCTTTGGATTAGTTGCATTGGCAGTAGACTTGCTTGCCTCTGCCATTGGTATATTCTGAATTTTTTGGGGAGATATTTTCATTGGTGAGGTTGTTGAAGTGGGAGCACTTATACCAAATGCTTGCTCAATAAGCGCAACTTGTTCATCCGTGAGTGGCTTTCACATGGCTTGGATTTCCGGCTAGCGAATGAACCTGCCTGGATTGACCTCTCTTTGAAAATCACTTTGGTAACATTGATTCTTGAAGCAGTAAGGATATATACCCCACTTCGTACCCAACTAGTCAAGGAGAGTAGGAATGGCAGCAATGAATCCATCATCCAGTAGCTATCATATAGAGTAACTTTGACTACTCTATTGTTTATATTCTTTCTGATAAGCATAAATTATATACACATTTAATCTAGATTTTATTATGAAATAACACCAATTGTCTTGTATTTATTATATAAAGTGATCAAAATACACCTAGAATCAAGTTATTGCAGTTATTTGGCTTTTCGATGCAGGAAATAGTGCAAAATACCAAAAATACCCCCCCAGTGCGGATCAACCACCCGCACTGCGGATCAATCCAGCCGCACTCGAGACGCAGAGGAAAAGTCCGAGCCTAGTGCGGACGCACTGATGCCAGTGCGGATGAGCCCATCCGCATTCAGAACTTGGCCAACTTTCGGCAACTTCAGAAGAGCAGATTCCACCCGCAGTGCGGGTCATCCATCCGCAGAGCCATCCGCACTCAGAGAAAATTACAGAAGTTAAATAAGGAAACTTGTCCCAGTGCGGGTGAAGCCACCCGCAGTGCGGGTCATCCATCCGCACTGGACCCGCAGAAAGCCAATAACTGCCCGGTTTGACAGTTTTTCTATTTTTGGCGCTTTATGGACGCGTTTTTACTGCCAGAAATACACTTACTTGCCAGGGAAGTAATGCTAAACAGAGCACCCACTAACCCCACCTTCTAGCCTCTAAATCGGGCATAATCCTTGGCTATAAAAGGGAGAGTCCTTTCCCAAACCATCGATCATTCAATCTCACATCAACCAACACACCATCATTCTCTCTTTACACACACTTAGCGATAAATTCTGGAGGAAGGAAAGCTTTCAAGCAAGGAGAAGAAGGATTTCTGGAGCAAGATTCGGCAAGATAGAGGGCTTTGATTTGTCAAAGGGTGTAATTGCTTCTTTTATTTCATTTCTTCTTACTTTGCCAATTTTTGTAATGGATCTCTCCAAGAGGGAGTAGTTCTCTCTCTAGGGGTTTAGGTCATCATGCATGAACTTGTTTAATTCTATTTTATTTGGTCATTTGCTTTTATTATGATTGTTATATGGGATTTGATTGTTAATTTCTGTGATTTTATAATTTGTGTTAATTACATAGTTAGTACTTGAATTGTAGTATCCCGTTTTAGTTTCAAAAGAACTAAAATTGACTAGGATCATATAGGATAGTACCAATTATGAATGCAAATATCCTAGGTTTAGATTAAGATTCTAACCAATTTAATCTAAGCCGGAACTATAGAAATTAAGATTAGGGACTTGGTGAAGGACCTAACCGTGAAGTCAAACCCTAATTAGGACATCTCAAATCAAGTCGGATATTGGTATCATGGACTTTATTGAGAAGTACCAATACTCGAGGAGAGGAGAGACTAACAAGAGCTTATGGTCTAGGTAGCTAGGGTGAAGGACCTAATCGTGAAGTCCGAATTACCTAGACACGTTATTAATTCACGAAAGTGACCCTTAATAACATATTAGGTTAGAAACCTCGTCAAATCATACATGAATTCAAGCAAATACCGAATAGATAGAATTAGCAAGGGATTGTAGACCAAAGGCCCCTAGATCTTTAAATCTTGAAAGCAAACCGATTACTTTTCTTTTACTTTTATTTACTTTAATTGTTTAAAATTCCTCTTTCGGGTATTGAACCCAAACTTTAGGATTACTTAAACAACCCCCATTTACTTTACTTTATTGCACTTTACTTTATTATTATTTACTGAAATTAATTATTTAGGGTTTAAAACTAAGTATTTTCCATACTCTCTGTGGATCGATACCTCAAATACTACTTTGATATAATTGTGCACTTGCAATTAGACTCAAAAGCATTTAAGGTTTAAAAGGTACATCTCATTGTACTGAAACTTTTTAGCGTACACTTTACGCGCATCAAGTTTTTGACAAAATCCCCCAAGCTTGAACCTTGCTTGTCCTCAAGCAACATCTAAACTCGGACTACAATTCAATCCTTAATTTAACCCCAATATCAAGTATACATTTCTTCCAAAAATTTTACGAAAAATTTGTATGATCTTGCCAAAAATTTAGAAACTTCAACGTAAATTTTTACAAATTTAAAGTTCAACCCTTGGTTAATCATAATTCACCCCACAATTTGCTTACTCTAACTTTTATTTCCTTAAAGACTTAAAACTTGTAAACTTTGGAAATCTAAACTTATTACAAAAACTTCATACTTATTTTGCAGAAATTCTTTCAAAATCCCCCAAGCTTGGAACAAGCTTAGGTTAGAAATTCGCGGACTTCGTGTGTTGATATTTACAAAATTCTTTTCTTCTTTTGTTACTTTTTATTTTATGACACTATAATTCTTTATCCTTAGAACAAAACCGGTTAGTTATAAGTAGTTAACCATGCCCAACCGTTTTAATTCAAAAGTGCATTTTACATTGCTCTTGGTTCAACCCTTCCATGACACGAACCTACATGGTTAGTGCAAACCCGGTCACTTTATCGGGCAAACTAGCGGAGCAAAGTGTCGATAACTCATTGCTACAAGTACGTCATGTCGCCGTAACATAAGCAAGCGAAATCTAAAAATTATTTTTTTTACTATTTTTCAACATTTTTGCAAAAATATCATGAATACACACATCCTTAGGCATTAATTCATACCTATGGATATCCCGATCTTTCTAAATTCTTTTTCCTCATTTAAGTCGTGTTTTCAGAAATAAATTTAAATTCTAAGTTTTCATTTTCGTAAATCTTTATTTCCACAAAGTTTTTCGCCAAATTATGTGGTTATTTCTAATTATTCCAAGGGTATTACTAAGAATTCGTTCGCATCCAAGTTTCTAATTTCCGTCAATCACGCAAATTTATCAAAAATTGTTATTTTTGCCAACTTTTAACACAGAAATTAAACATGATTTTATACTTTATGCATAATTAGACAATTAAGTCCAATTATGCAAGACTCTATTTTTATAACCTCGTAAAACATCTTGACGAATTTGCAATTTCAAGCAATTAAGTTCAAAATCACAAATCCTATTCATGGTCAAGTAAAAGTCAAGGTTATAAATCCTAAATTTTAAAAAAAAAAAATCTAAAATTAATGCAATGCAAGATACAATTTCTTCCTATCCCCCAAGCTTAAATTAAGCATTGTCCCCAATGCGTAAAAATAAACAAAAGTAAATAGGGAGAAACATGAACTACTCTATTGGCGGAAGGTGGTGGTGGTGCTGTGCGGTCTCAATGCTTGGATGGAGGATCGGGAGGGCGGCCTCCCCATTGCCCCATTTTGTGTTGATTTTCTCGAGGTTTGTCGATTTCAGATGTTGCCACCGACTTCTCTCGCACATATTCTCTATTAACCGGATATGTCTTGTCTTCTCCCAAGTATTCATAGCGAAGGGTAGGTGGTAGAGGCTTTAGTTCGACATTTGGTGTGTTCGAATTTGATGAAACGGTGAAAATCTGTGCAGAATTTGACGAGTGCGGGTGCTCCATCCGCACTGCGGGCTCGGTGCGGACGCACTGGGCGTGGACAATCATTTCTGCAGCTCCAGGAGGCTCAGTGCGGCTGGATTCATCCGCACTGCGTGTGGTCCACCCGCACTGAGGAGAATTTTCACCGATTTGCTCGTTTTCGAAGTCGGTTTCTTTAAGGATTTGGTCCAGTTGCTCATTCACCATCTCTTCCTCCATTTTGGTAGCTATAATAGAATCTAAAATATCCAATCTACAAATAGAATCATTATCATTTGAAGGATATTTGATGGCATTAAACATATGAAAATTTACCTTTTCGCCTCCGATGTCAAAGGATATCTTTCCTTCTTTGACATCAATGTTTGCTCTTACAGTGGTGAGAAAATCACGCCCCAATAGGAGAGGGGTATGAGTATCCTCTTCCATCTCAACAATCACAAAATCTACCGGGACAAAGAACTTACCAATCATGACAATTATATCTTCCGCTATACCCTCGGGATATCGTACCGTCTTATCGGCTAATTGAAGTGACATTCTTGTGGGTTTCAAGTCACTAAGATTTAGCCTTTGATAGACGGATTTTGGCATAAGGCTCACACTTGCGCCTAAATCACATAGACACCTCTCAAATTTGGTATCACCAATTACACAAGGGATTGCAAAGCTCCCCGGGTCCTTTAACTTCGGAGGTAGCTTGTTTAAGAAGAGAGCGCTACACTCCTCATTAAGGGATACCGTGCCAACTTCCTCAATTGCTCTCTTGTTAGATAATATGTCTTTCAAGAATTTTGCATAAGAGGGCATTTGAGTAATTGCTTCGGTAAAAGGGATGGTGATACTCAATTTCTTGAGGTGTTCCACAAATTTGGCATATCGTTGGTCAAGTTTGTGTTTTACTAACCTTTGAGGGAATGGTATAAACCTTTGTGGTATAACATACTTGGGTATTTCAATTGGTTTTACCTTAGCCGGGATAGAATTACCCGGTTCTTGAGATTCTTTTGATGCCGGTGTATCCGCATTGAGAGGAGTTGGAGGTTGTTGTGCATCCTTTGGCGGTTGTTGTTGCTCTTCAATGGTCGGCATCTTGGGTCCTTCGTATCCCGTGCCACTCCTCAAGGTTATCGCCTTCGCTTGCTCCCTAGGGTTGATGTCCGGCTTGCCCGGTAGCGTGCCTTGTTGTCGGAAGGATGAAGACGCTTGTTGTGCAACTTGTATTTCTAGCATTGAGGTCTTGGTGTCTAAGAACTCAACCTTCTTCTTCAAATCTCTCAAAGAATCCAAAACATCCGTGTTGGTGTTCCTTTGGTAGGTAATGAAGTCTTGTTGTTCGGTTCTCATCTCTTGCAACATCTTTTGTATATCGTTGATCTGAGAGAGATTTTGGTAGGAGTTTTGATTTGCTTGGTTTTGGTATTGGTTCGAATTACCTTGGTATTGGTTGGAGTTGTCGTTTTCGGTCCGCCAATTGAAGTTCGGATGGTTCCACCTATTGTTAGAGTTATAAGAGTTTGAATTGAAATTATCATTTTGCCTAACCTTATTATAGATCGGGTCATTCCTCTTATCTCCTTGATTGTAGAACATGGCGTTCGCTTGTTCTACCTTGTCGCCTTCAAGAAGGGTTGGGCAATCGGCGGTAAGATGAGTCGCCTCTCCACATATGCCGCATGGAGCCATCTTGGTCATGGATTTTGCGTTGTGCATTTGTGCCATTTGATGTTGTAAGGCCTCCATTTGGGCTCTCAAAGCGGTAACCTCGTCGACTTGCATAACTCCCGGTGTGTTGTAGGCTCGTCCTCCTCGCTCGGCCGTCCACTCCCTTTGGTTGATCGCCATATCTTCGATCATTGCCATGGCTTGTGTCGGATTCATACGTGACATGTTGCCCCCGGCGGCCGAATTTAAATGAGTTTTGGTAGCTATAGAGCAACCCCCATAAAAGAATTGAAAAAGCAACCACATGTCAAGGCCATGGTTGGGGCACAAGCGTTGGAGCTCCGCCCATCGGTCCCATGCCTCAGTCAAAGACTCCCCCTCTGCTTGCTTGAACGTTGTGATTTTCGACCGGAAATGTTGGGTCTTCGATGGAGGGAAGTATTTCCCTAGAAATAGCTTCTCCATGTCGTCCCATGTATCTATGTTGTCTCGGTTGACGGTCTTCAACCATGTTCTCGCACTGTCTCGGAGGGATAGGTGGAAGCACTTGAGTTTGAGGTTGTCTAACTCATCTCCTTCTCTTGCAAAGGTGCCGCAGTGCTCTTCGAATACCGCCAAATGGGCATGTGGGTCTTCGTTTTGAGCTCCTCCAAATTGGTTTTGGCCAAGTAGGTGGATCAGAGATGGCTTAATTTCACGTGGATCTTGGCCATGAGGGATGAAGCCAAAGCGATGTCCATTGTTGTGTTGACGGTTATTTCCATTGTGGTGTCCATTGTTAGGACCGTTGTTGTTGTGGTTATTGTTGCGCTCGTTACGAGGTGGAGATAATCCTCGTACACGGGTGTTATTGCTTCCATGTTGTGATTGTTCGTCATGGACGGATTGTTGTCCGTGGTTGGATTGGTTTTCCTCGAATATTGGGTTAACAATGGGAGGAGTTGCCATGCTTAATATATCTTCTAACCAAAGCGTTCCTAGAGGGATTCTCCCAAAGCTCATAAAACACTGGAGAAGAAATCAAGGTTAGAATAAGATAAAATAAAATCTGAAATAAAATCTTAAAGTAAAAGCTAAGTATTTAACCTAATACTCCCCGGCAACGGCGCCAAAAACTTGATGCGCGTAAAGTGTACGCTAAAAAGTTTCAGTACAATGAGATGTATCTTTTAAACCTTAAATGCTTTTGAGTCTAATTGCAAGTGCACAATTATATCAAAGTAGTATTTGAGGTATCGATCCACAGAGAGTATGGAAAATACTTAGTTTTAAACCCTAAATAATTAATTTCAGTAAATAATAATAAAGTAAAGTGCAATAAAGTAAAGTAAATGGGGGTTGTTTAAGTAATCCTAAAGTTTGGGTTCAATACCCAAAAGAGGAATTTTAAACAATTAAAGTAAATAAAAGTAAAAGAAAAGTAATCGGTTTGCTTTCAAGATTTAAAGATCTAGGGGCCTTTGGTCTACAATCCCTTGCTAATTCTATCTATTCGGTATTTGCTTGAATTCATGTATGATTTGACGAGGTTTCTAACCTAATATGTTATTAAGGGTCACTTTCGTGAATTAATAACGTGTCTAGGTAATTCGGACTTCACGATTAGGTCCTTCACCCTAGCTACCTAGACCATAAGCTCTTGTTAGTCTCTCCTCTCCTCGAGTATTGGTACTTCTCAATAAAGTCCATGATACCAATATCCGACTTGATTTGAGATGTCCTAATTAGGGTTTGACTTCACGGTTAGGTCCTTCACCAAGTCCCTAATCTTAATTTCTATAGTTCCGGCTTAGATTAAATTGGTTAGAATCTTAATCTAAACCTAGGATATTTGCATTCATAATTGGTACTATCCTATATGATCCTAGTCAATTTTAGTTCTTTTGAAACTAAAACGGGATACTACAATTCAAGTACTAACTATGTAATTAACACAAATTATAAAATCACAGAAATTAACAATCAAATCCCATATAACAATCATAATAAAAGCAAATGACCAAATAAAATAGAATTAAATAAGTTCATGCATGATGACCTAAACCCCTAGAGAGAGAACTACTCCCTCTTGGAGAGATCCATTACAAAAATTGGCAAAGTAAGAAGAAATGAAATAAAAGAAGCAATTACACCCTTTGACAAATCAAAGCCCTCTATCTTGCCGAATCTTGCTCCGGAAATCCTTCTTCTCCTTGCTTGAAAGCTTTCCTTCCTCCAGAATTTATCGCTAAGTGTGTGTAAAGAGAGAATGATGGTGTGTTGGTTGATGTGAGATTGAATGATCGATGGTTTGGGAAAGGACTCTCCCTTTTATAGCCAAGGATTATGCCCGATTTAGAGGCTAGAAGGTGGGGTTAGTGGGTGCTCTGTTTAGCATTACTTCCCTGGCAAGTAAGTGTATTTCTGGCAGTAAAAACGCGTCCATAAAGCGCCAAAAATAGAAAAACTGTCAAACCGGGCAGTTATTGGCTTTCTGCGGGTCCAGTGCGGATGGATGACCCGCACTGCGGGTGGCTTCACCCGCACTGGGACAAGTTTCCTTATTTAACTTCTGTAATTTTCTCTGAGTGCGGATGGCTCTGCGGATGGATGACCCGCACTGCGGGTGGAATCTGCTCTTCTGAAGTTGCCGAAAGTTGGCCAAGTTCTGAATGCGGATGGGCTCATCCGCACTGGCATCAGTGCGTCCGCACTAGGCTCGGACTTTTCCTCTGCGTCTCGAGTGCGGCTGGATTGATCCGCAGTGCGGGTGGTTGATCCGCACTGGGGGGGTATTTTTGGTATTTTGCACTATTTCCTGCATCGAAAAGCCAAATAACTGCAATAACTTGATTCTAGGTGTATTTTGATCACTTTATATAATAAATACAAGACAATTGGTGTTATTTCATAATAAAATCTAGATTAAATGTGTATATAATTTATGCTTATCACTTTCCTGTGTTGGATATCTTAGGAATAGTGAGACTCCATCCATGGCAACTGAACTCGCCCTGGAATGATAATATTTCGAGCTAAAGAATGATTTATTTCTCGTAAATAAGGAGAAAGCAAGCTCCAAAATAATAAGTATGGCATAGTTAGTCACACAATTAAGTACAATAACCTATACACTCACTACCTCTATACCGGCAAATTCGAGTTCGTAATTATGTTCTTTAAGTCACTATATAAGGCCTAAAGTTCACTACCATGATCAAGCCAGTCTGATGAATTGGAAGCTTCGTATCAGAGTTTAGGTGAATTAATTAAGCTAACATTCCATTTCAGTTTGAATCTGATCAGCAGAACATAGGTAGCTACTTTCGAAAATGCTTGTAAGTTGAAAATAAAAATGGTTTAGTCAACCTACCTGAATAACATTTTGAAAGGGCAGATTTTCCTGAAAGCAAGTCTACAAAAAATGAAGAAAGGGAAGGGCATGAAGCGAGTAGCTCTTTCGTGATATAATTTATCTTCTTGCTTACCATAATGGTGTGACCTTGGTTTCATCCCTTAGGCCATAACCATCTCTTTGTCACGAACTGTCAGCGCCCACTAATCGTACTTTCGTCTTCTTTGTAAGCTCCTCAAGGTATTGTATACCCAGCAGTAGTTGAAGTAGTGGAAGCCCGTAGATGAGCACTCGATTCTCCTTGACCGCGCACTTCTCACTAAACACCTGCCTAATCATAATCAAAGGCAATTATGACAGTCATTCATGTATTGACCAAAAATAACTACGAAATGGGAATGCAAAGCCTAGAAGCAGCTAGGGAACTCATGGAAAGTAGGCGTGTGAAGTCAGTAGGAATGAATAAGGAATGATTTTTTTCATATTTTAAGGAAATTGAACAAGGGAAAGCGGACAAAGACGCTGTCTCCGCATTGAAGTCAGAGCTTTGATCAACTACACTTATTCCCCGATCTATCTATCCGATTCCCACCCAGTGCTCTTCATCCTAACTGGTCATATCATTCAGTTCTGTACAAGACCAGGTAATGCCCTATAACAATCAAAGATATACTTTCCCTAGCTGAAACTACTACTCTGACTGAAACTCTTTACTTCTCCTTTGCTTAGTCCTAACCCTATGTTTACTCTAGTCACAATCAACTCCTTGCCATATGATATCTAGTTTCCTGAGACTTGACCTAATCCGCCAGCTACTCCCAATGCCTACTACTTCACTATAGAAAGAAGCAAAGCCAATACCAGGTAGTTTATCTGCTTTACCCGATGACCCAGGTGACTTGTTTTACTAACTGTGCTATCCCAAGCTCTACTCTCCGGCGCTAGTTTCGGTCTACTTTGCCTACTGTTCTAACTGTCCTATGTTGCCTATGTTGAGTAGTCCTATGTTTACTAACCGACCTAGCCCATTCCCTATGTCGCCTATTCAAATCCATGAAAAGACCCCCTTCTGTACAAGAAAGAAGCCCCAGGTAAAGCCTTTAGATTAATACTAAACCCTACTCTTATTTGACTAACTCTACTAACTGTCCTACTGTACACCTATAAGAAGAAAAGCATTGACATTAGTCATATATTGAATTCAAATAAATAAACATCCATTTCCTCACTCTTGACTAGTTTTCTTATCCCCATGCAACTACATTCCACCCTATGAAAGTCATTACATCTACTTTCACTCTGACCTCAGAAACTTATATGATACGAGTTATCCTTGAACCACGTTTGAATATTCATATCATCCATTCTAATAAGAATGACATAGCAGAAGATCAAACACATATCCTGCTCGAACAAATCAATAAACTCACTGTTTTTTACTAAATAAACACTTTTGACAAGGGACCTTTTTTCTTCCTCGTATTCTAGTGGGTTACCTGCTTGACATATCCATTTCCTCATCTTATAGGAACGTTAGACCCGAAGAGAAGACATAAAGTCATGACACCTGCTTTCCCAAATCCATGTGCTAATTCCTAGGCATTTCTTAATAGCTACTCTCCCGGACATGAAAAGACAAGATCAATATGTCAGCTAGCTTACTAATACGGCAGCTGCTTAAACTCATGCTGTACCTACATATCTCATTTGGATATCCTTACCTATTGGCTATCCCAGGTGACCTTACACCTAATGTACTAATGCCAAGCTTGAAACTCCTATGTAGAGGGAGCTATCTCGCCTATGTTTACGTTGCAATGCTAGTCCTCTGTTCTGTACCCTACTTATTTCCTATGGTGACTAATGCCAATTCAAAGTCAGAAAAGGAATTCCACTCCATTAACGAATAGTCAGTATAGAACTCTTTTATCCAAGACATACGTAATTCGTTGACATCCACTCATACATCCAAGCAAAGACCTATCCCTACTCTTTCCCTAGCCCCTGCTTGCCTACCTGACGTCGCCTACCCTATGTTCCCTTGGTTGGGTAAGCATCAATATAGGTTGCAAGGGGAAAGAAAGCATCAAGGAAGATCACGAGCGCCTATTGGCTTTCTTGCATATTCTACTCTCTAATGCATATTTGACTTCGCCTAGCAATAATAGAGAGGCGGGCAGAGAGCCAGCTAATCCATATTTATGTAGAATGAATGTATGTGGATTGGACGGTAGATCAGGGCAAGTTCAAGAGCATGTGAAAGCATAACTAGTACAAAGACCCAGGCGAGATAGAACGGCAATTTCATTGAGAAGGTTTTGGGCTAGCAGAAGAGGGAAAGGCTATGAGTAATAGTTGCTTGTGGGTGCTGATGACGAGGTTCCTCAAGAGTTCCTTCTGCGAGCTGGCTTGACCTTGCAACAAAGAGTTTTCTTTTTTCGTCCATGAAATTTGATTGCTCCCAACAAATACACAACAGTTGTGGACTTTCTTGTAGTCGGATCTCCAGCCCCCCATACGACTTTTAGTGAATTTAAAATCTACTAGCTCAGTAGGGAGAGTAAGAAGCTGCTATCATATGTCTAGAATAGTAGTTTCTTTATTACTTTATGTAAGCTGAACTCCCCTATCTATCATATAGCAGTGTCTTTGCTTGATAATACTATTCCTTTCTTACTCTGAATAGGAGTTGTCTTCTCTTCTAATGTCACTAAGAAAAAGACGCACATAGTGCATAAATAACTCTCTAATAGGTATTCTTTTATGTAAAAAGGGAACTCTACGGTGATATGGAGTAGTAGTTTCAGCTTTTCTTTTAACGTTGTAAAATAAAGATAGTAGTCAAGAATCAAAATATGTAGTAGTTGTGGGCAAGCAACATCACAAGTAATAAGCAAATGTAGGTAAAGTTAAGTAATAAGCATAACGGAAACTAGTAAAATGAATAGTCTAAAGTGAATTCAGTTTCAGAAGAAAGTGACCTTAGAATTCTCTACTTCTTTACTGGGTGGTCACTTCGGTCTTCTTCTTATGGGTAGGTAAGCTGCTACCGGTGGGGCTTCTTCTACGCAAGATAGGTAGTATATTAGTCTCACTCTACTAGATACTATATAAGAAACTCAAGAAAGAGTAGTAGGAAATGCAGGTCACCCACTTTGCGTAGATAGGGATGTATGTAAACCAATCTCTGCGTTTGTAAACCAGTATATGGGTTTAGGTCAAGCAGGTTGGCACTAGGCTAGGGAGGAAAAGAGAACTATGAGGAAATGCAGAAAATAGTAAAGAGGAGGGATATTGAAGTACACTTACTGGATATGAATAGGACTTTCTCCTTAATGAAATACAGAAGCTTAGTGACTAAGGTAACAGGACACTATAAGAAAGTAGATATGTGTTTTGTCTTCTCCTCTGGCTTATTACTGGGCATGTGCATGTAGTACCATTGGATGTACGGGCAGGCATTACGGCATTGGAAGTAGATCAAGTAGATCATGGATTGGGACTAGAATATGAAATGCTTTTCTTGTCTTCTTTTCTCGTCAGGTAAGACTTGATTTCTGGTCTTTGGGTCAAATCCCTCTAAATTCTTACTATACCTTAACTCATTGGCAACACGTATTACTTTCTATTTATATAAGCAAACTTGCCTTTCTCCTTGTTGCTTCTTCAGTTGATGTACCAAAAGTCGGAACAGGAAAGGCTGAAATAGCATAACCAGATGCACCGGAAGCTACCAGCTACTACTCACCAATCCAAACAAAGCCAAAGCCAGCCAGAAAGCTACTACTACTACCTTTCCCACCGGACAAAGCCAAAACTAGGCCAAGCCAGCAGCCGAGCTACTACTAGCATAGCCAGGCATTAAGTTATACATGCATCTCCAGTTGCCACACTAAAATCTGACCTTTTTGATCGTGATCCAGCCGTTGAGCCAGATGTTCCAGATCCATATTATGGCTTTCGTGGTCGAGGTTAAGAGTCCGAGTGTTGGAAAGTAGATGAAGAATCTGATCAGAGGAAGAGTTTCTAGAGCTAGAAGCACCACCAAGAGCAGCAGTTTTTTAAGTTCCATCCCTACTAGCATCTCTTCGCCCAGTTCCAGGCCAGGTGAAACTATTCTAAACTGCTTATGCAATAGGTGCTACTTGAAGAATAAGATCCTGGGACTTGATATGAATCTGATCGATCTGGATCCACATCTGCACTTGAACATGGCCACCTGATCTTTTTATGCTGAAGCCGCTGTGGGTCAAAGAAAAACCACTCTGAAACTGACGGGGTCTGTATCTCCAACGAAAGGTTCTGCTCCTGTATTTACCACTGCTACCCCAGCTATTTGTGCTTGGACTCGGTAAAGTCTATCGCCCGGGTGGTATCTTGTCACTCTCATTTGCTATTACAGCCCAGCAGAGCGCCTCCGATGGATTGCCCGGTACACGTCGCACCTTATGAAAGTCCGCTTGGGGAGCATAGGCATGATAGCGGAACCAAATGTTGGGGAAGGCCAGTTCGAGATTTCTAGCCAGTTCCAGCTAACCCGTCGATCCAGTTGGTTTCAGAAGTAAGGGTAGCATCCCAGCCTCCTTCCAGCAGCACATTCTTGGATTAGCTAGTCCAGTGTGCAGTCGGTGCAGCAACCATTTCACCAGCAGAACTAGTTTCTCCCTTCCAAAACTCTTAAGATATGAGATATAGGGTCAAATATTGCTAGGAGCGGGATGAAAGGGCTATTGATGACGATCGAGACCGACCGAGGGGCTGGTAGGCATATCAAGCAATTAATGAGGGGGGTGCGGGCACCGAACAGAAGACTAGGCGGGGGATGGTGTAGAATTCTCACTACACCTGTTGACGTCTTTGTCTTGATTTTCAAGATAGTGCAGCCTCATCCGCGCGCCCCGTCGTGCTTGGTACTACTAAAAGGTACCATTAGGTCAAATTGACTACCGATATACTACTAAACGTCAAGCTAGCTCTCTAAGAAATAGATATAAGGGAGTTCGGTCTTGGTGGGAGATTTCTGCGTATGGCATCTTTTTTAATTTTGAGAATTCCCGACAAGAGTTCTTCTCGTTGGGTCTTCCTTTGCTTTGAGCGTGTGCGGTATGCATTGGATAACCCCATAAATCAATGCGAGAACTACTGAGAGATCTCACACGTGGTTTGGGCTGTGGGTCCCATGCTACCAACCGCGCAACAATAAATGGAGGACGATCGGGCGATATGCCTCTGGGTAAGGGTTTTGATATCCTATCCTCGGACGAATCTTGTCTTTCGTCTTTCGTTCAACGTTATTTCTTGGTTTGAAAAGTGAGCCTGAACGGGAAGTCCGATGAGTTTGCGCGACGGGTGACCCTGCCTCGAGAGCTGGGGAACGTGGTTGGTGCCCCGTCCTGGTCCGTTTGTTCAGCAGAGCAATCAAAGGCGCGCGCGTCCGTGCCGTGGAAAAGGTTGAAAGTCTATTAAAAGATTAATACATTTCTCTTCTGTCGAATTCTAGATACCACAAAGAAGAATGCCTGGCCATAGTATAGGTGCTCTTGCTCCCCTCAGTAGCTCCGATTGAGTCCGTTCGACTTTCAGCTTGGCTAGGGGAAAAGAAGTCATTAAAGCGAGCTACCATGTCCTTATCCGAACCACTACGTACTCCGGAAGCCTTCCCTACTAAAGAAAGATGGAATTGGTTTCCTTTCAGTCTCAATTTACTACTTAGGAAGAGCCCTTCTCAAAGACAGGCGAGCCGTGTTTCATTCTGTGATTGAACTCGGGTTTGGAATCAACGAAGAAATCTGACTAGGTTGTCACAGTTTGTTGTCACAAATTTGACCTTGGGTCACGAAAATGTAGAATAAATGTGAATAACATAGTACTTGTTCCGAAAGGTACGATGCATGATAGCTTTTAATTAGATTGTAAACAAGTTTCCATTAACTTGGGTTGTATAGTAGTAGAAACAGTCCCTTCTTTTTTGCTCAAAATAGGAGAACAATGTGTATTGTTGTATTGTAAATTTTAGAACAAACCTTTTAGCTGACTTTACTATCTATTTTTCTCATTTTTTTTTTGCAAAGATATATAGATATGCCGAGCTTTTTCTCCAAGGAACGCAGTGTTTAATTGATCGTAATTAAAGACTATCAGAAAGGAGAAGCTAAAATGCAATATAAATTGGAGCTGCTTAGTATTTCATCACTTATTATTATTTTTATTTTTGTAAAAAGGCGGAAAGCCCGTTTCACTGTGAAACTGTTAAAATTACACTCAAGCATAAAAGCAAGTTCAAGTTGACATAGTCACGAATGATTTCACGATGCGGTAAGGTGATAAATTTAAAATTTTTGATCCTCTTACAACACAAGATAGATACTTTTCGTGAGAAAAAAACACATTTATGACGGTACTCCGTTGCGAAAAGTAACATCACTAATAGAAAAAATACGTTTATGACGGTATTCCATCGTGGAAAGTCACTTTTTATTCTCGCAAAAAGTGGCTACCTTTTTGTTGTACTACAGCAAAACTAAGTTTCTGCCATAGTTCTGAAAACCAGAATCGGAATCGGATTTTTGACAACCGAGTCAGAATCGGATGAATCGGCCGGAATCGGAAGAATCAGATCGGTAACTCGGGTATTTTTGGCAAAAGTCTTGTTTTGTAGCCAAAAAATAGAAAAAAATTTATAAAAATAATTTATAAAAAAACTATGTAGAATCAAAAAATCTGTAGAGTCACATGCACAAGAAAAAACAATCTGTATATTCACACGCACTACTAATTGTCTTAGAATTAATCAACAAAACCAATTCTTATTTATTCTAGGGTAAATTGAAAAAAAGAGTAAAAAAATAAAATGTAGAGGGGCCATCTGTAAATTTTCATTTCTCTCTGCCCTTCCCTTCCGACATCTCATTTCTGTAATTATGTCTTCACTTTCGACTCAAAAAACCAGTTACCCATCGCGACTCTCTTCTCTTCCGACTCAGCTCAGCACTACCCCTGCGCGCGACAATGGAGATTTCTCTTCTCCTCGGCACTGACCCCTGCGCGATACAGCTGACCGATCTCTTCTCTTCTCTTCTCCTCAGCCGGTCGACCTCTTCTCTTCTCCTCAGAGTCGCCAAGCAAATTTTGGGTACAGTTTTTGGTACTGTTCTGTTGGTCTAGTGGCAGTTCTATCAGTGGCATTTCTATATTTTGCTCCTCTATTTGTCTTTGCTTTCCATGTATGAATTCTTCAAATCTCTTCTTGTCTGCCTCGAATGAAGCATCTAGGTCTGTGGCTGTCATCTCAAAATTAGCTGACAGAAATATATATCAGAAATTATTTCTGCTATAGTTTATCCCAGAAATTTATTTTTCTGTCAGTTGTGATCATGTATCTTCTGAAAGAAGAAAAGGATTGCAAATGGAGTACCAGTAGATCATGGTATCTAACTTGACTATTTTGGTACCAGTAAGTTTTTTTAAAAGTACTAGAAATGAAAGATATTGTGTAAAAATCGACTGTTATCCTTATATCTTTCGTTGCAATTAATAAAAGAACATCTTATGTTGGATTTTAGAGAGAAGAGCACAAACCATCGGCTCGGTCATGAGGCCATTGAAAGAGCATCCAATCCCACTTCTCAAAATCGTACCTTGGTCTCTTGTATGTCACAAAGGGCTCACCAATTGTTGGTACAAAGAAATTCGGATGGCACCTGATTAAGAAATTAACACACTTCATCAATTAATTGCAAATGGGAAGGAAGCAGGAGGACTAAGGATTACTTATGGAGGATAAACCCACAAAAATAACAAAGAATTCAGTTTTATTAAGTTTGGCCGCCAATTAGAAATATTAGTTAGTAAACCCAAAAATGGTGATATGTTAAAAAAGGACTCTGGCTCTGTTTCAAGTTCAGTAAGGGTGGAAATTTATATTGAAAATTGAAAACAAACTTAGACGTATAACCAAGAACACTTTAATGTGTATATATTTTATAGCCTAACAGACGAGAAAGAATCTAACTTTGGTGAAATTAATAAATATAACCAGCAAATTTCATCACGAAGGAGAAGGAGAAGAGCTCTACTCATACTCATACTCATACTCACTTGTCCGAGTGGGAGTCGGCCACCACCAGAGCAGTCTTCGATCTCTTCCCAGTAATGGGCTCCTCCATTTCTGACCCCAGTCTGAACCTCGCTCTGCTCTCTCTCTTCCTCTCCATGTTCTTTCTTTCTTTCTTTCTTTCTTTCTTTCTTTCTTGGTCTCTGATTTTTCAATTTGTTAAGCTACAGCCGTTGGAAGAGGGAGAGTATTTTAGATGCAGGGTCCGGTCTGAACTCTGATTTTTCAGTTAGAGACGGTTAGCGAGGTGGTTTATTTGTTAGGCTACTGTCCTGGGGAAGGAATGCAATACCTGACTGACTGAGTAGAATGAGATCTGAGTCGTCTTTTCGTTTTAACCTGGCACGAATCTCAAAACGGACCCTCTGTAGTCTGTATCTGTATAGGCACGCACCGAATTTCAATCGCTCGGTGGGAGGCGAGCTCATTGAACTCAGTCAGTCAGGTACTTGGACAGATACGGTTCCCATAGTCTCAAATCAATCTATGATTAAAGAAAGGTACAACAACACACAAAGCCCAAGGATCACATTGATGGGACCCACACAAATCCTTGCCAATCAGACTTTCTAAATCTTTTTGTGCCTTATTGCAAGTCAAAGGACCAGAAACTCTCACATATATACTTGAAATATTATCACTTAATTATATGCACAGACAAATAATTTCTACGAGTTCAAAATATTTTATATCAAATTCAACACAATGGATGTTTTGAATTATCTTTTGTGTCAAGAGTCAGGAAAGTAAAAAAATAAAAATAAAATACAGACAAGCTCGTATTAAATGCCGTTAACTATAAATATAGATAATTTTTCCTTGTAGTCACACTACCAAATTTCTAAAAAAAAAGCTACAAATTTAGATTTTTTTTTTTTTTTGGTGATCGATTTTATATATATGCCAGTTTATAGATGTCACATAATGATGGAAAAGGCCGCAGGTGGAGCTCTTGAGCTGATGCCTCTCGGATTTTCAAGAATTGCGTCGAATAATCTGGAAGCTTGACTCCCTTATTTCTCTTTCAAAAAAAAAAACATTATCCATCTCCATCCTACCATCCAACAGCTCATCTCCCTCTTCTAGCTCTCAACCTCCTGTCTTATCACACCTGACAGCGTCGCTCTATATTCCACCTGACATCTGTGGCAATCGAAAATGTCACACTACCATCATTTACCGATATTGTTCAATCTTCTATTCTTTCTCAACCCGTTACCAAAAAAACCCCTTTACGACGGCCTATTCCATTTGGTCTGCCCCCTTCCAAATCAACTCAAGTACGGCTTGACTCGAGGCCCCCTATCAATCCATCGATTCAACAATTGGCAAAGATGCGCGATCTTACCAAGAAAGGAGATCTTGTATGCTACAAATTTGGAGATCAAGGCCACTCTACTTCTTCTTGCCATAATGCTTTAATATGTTTTCGTTGCAAAAAAGCTGGCCATAAATCACCTGCTTGTCCCTCTTATAAACCTCCTTTCATTTCTTACTCTTTACCTTCTCCTCCAACCTCATCACCACCTCCAATCTCTTCTCCACCTCCATCATTACTGTTACACTAAAATGTATAGTACAATGTTTCAGTATAGCAAGCTATACTTTTTAACTTTGATTACACTTTCAACTCAGATTGCAAGTATACAATCATGTCGCATAGTATTATCAGGTATCAATCCAAGAGACGGTTCGAACTTTACCAGACTTTACTTAAGTTAACTATAATCTAGAAGTGAGAAATGGTAATTTGGTTGTATTAAAATAATAAAGATTTTGGTTTTTGTTTTAGAAAGAATTAAAAAAAGGGTTTTTAGGATTTCTGATTCATCTTTAACTCTGCCTCTTGGTACCTGATGCGGGCCGTGTACTTTCATACACGATCTGTGTGACCCTCGAGTTAATATAGCAGCTATTCATTTCTGTGTCGGTAGCTTTGTGTAGAAATTTATTGACCGTACTTGATGTTCCTAAACCTTACCTCTCGTTTGTTAGCTTAATAAACTCGGTACTGGAATTGCAATTTCTGTCCTCTTAGGTTTCTAAACTTAAACTCTCGTTTGTTGGTATTCTACCTAAGTTACTTGTCTAATTTACTAAAGGTATCCACCATCTCTCGACGCATGGAAAGTTCATCTCTCGGCTCACAAACCTACCTCATATACTTAGTCTGATTGAGAGAAAAATCAAGGACAAAGTACAAGACAGATGTTGCAGTTCATCTAACAGTAAACCAAGAATAATCTAAACAATTTCAACTAAGCAATTAAAATACTACTCAAACAACTAAACACAAATATCAACACAGATTCAAATAACTTGCATATAAAACAAAGTATTCGACTACATCATAACCCTAGAAACTAAAGAGTCTAAATTAACATAGTTAAAGAGAAAACAAAGTAAATAGAAAGAAGAAAGAAATAATAAAACTCTAAGAAATCAAGCTCCAAGTCAAGCCTCCTATTTTCAAGCCCTCGAAACAAAGTGGAGAAGAATGGTGGTATCTCAGAGATGGCCTCCGCAAAAGGGAGATATCATTCCTCCTGCTGCCTCCCTCTCATTTATAGCTATTTTGTGACTTGGGGAGCAAGCAACCAAGGATGGAAGCTGAATCAATCAAGATCTCATGCGATATGGCAATAAATTTCAGCTGATGTCTTTCTAAAAAGGTTCATGTTACACCAAAAGGTAATGCACAAAGTTTCAGTATAGCAAGTTATTCTTTTTAACATTGATAACACTTTTGACTCAGATTGCAAATATACAATCCTGTCGCATAGTATTATCAGGTATCGATCCAAGGAATAGTTCAAACTTTACCGGACTTTACTTAAGTTAACCAAAATCTAGAAGTGAGAAATGGTAATTTGATTGTACTTCAAACAATAAAGATTTTTTATTTTGGTTTTAGAAAGAATAAAAAAAGGTTTCTAGGATTTCTGACTTCATCTCAGCTTTCCCTCTCAGTGTCCGGTCCGTGCCCTCTCATGCACGGGCCGTGTCTAATGTACACGGGACCTCAACTGTCGTTTGTTAGTCCGTGTGGCCCTCGAGTTAATATAGCAGCTATTTGTTTCTGTGTTGGTAGCTTTGTATAAGATTCTATTGACCGTACCTGATGTTCCTAAACCTTACCTTTCATCTGTTGGCTTAATAAACTCAGTACCGGAATTGTAATTTCTGCCCTCTCAGGGTTCAAAACCTCAACTGTCGTTACAACGTTTTTAAAACGTTACAATGTTTTATTTTGAATTCTGATACAACTGTGCTTAAAGCTCTGACACTCTTGAAACGTTACAACTGTTGTAAAACATTGTAACGTTTCATATTGATTTGCACAGTTATATTACAGCTGTTCTGACAACTTAAAACGTTACAACGTTTTATTTTATTTTCTGAGTTTGATCAATTATTTCTTCAGCGTTTCAGACATGCCTAAAAAGTTACAACGTTTTACAAACGTTACCAATGTTTTATTCCTGTTTAAACAGCCTCAAACTTACTTTACCAAGCTTCTGATTTTACAATTCAAATTCTTGATAAGTATCTTCATGATTTCTTCGGTCCAAGTATTTCATTATGCAATTTCATTTGACTTGAACCTACATATTTTTCAAAACTAAAAGAAATCGTAAAATTCAATAATTGTATGTTTTTGCAAATTAGTCAAATAGACGAAAAAGATTATTGTATGTTTTTGCAAATTAGTCAAATAGACAAAAAAAATTATTGCTACAATCAACAGCTTTTATTTGCCTAAAACGGAGTTCGTATGGCCAAAATACGGAAAAATATCGAAAGCTGGAATTTATGCGAATATATGTGCGGTCCGTAAGTAGTGTGCGGCCCGTAAGTAGTGTGCGGTCCGTGTACTCTGTTTTAGCTGTGAATCAAACTCAAATGGGCATAACTCCTTATCCGTAACTCTGTTTTCAGTGTTCTACCACTTTTTAAAAAGCTTGCGAGAAAATATATAATTTGTTCAATTTTCTGAAATTTAAATAAACTTGGACAGTAACTTGATTTTTGATATAATTATGAACTAAATTAAACTAAATTAACCTAAATGCATAGAAATTGGTCAAGTTATTGATATAAAACCCTAGGCAAAAGTATACATAAGTTATACTCATCAAATTTTTCCAAGCTTAAACCTTGCTTGTCCCCAAGCAACATCGAAACCTAAGTATCAGGCCAGTATCTAAACTTATCAAAATTCCATTTAAATTCCTAACTGCGAAAAACTTACATGATCTTGCCATTATTAAAAACCTCGATAATTCTTTTGGATAACAATTTGGACTTCCCTTGATCAATTATAATTCACCCCACAATTCGATCAATTAAATTTCATATTCAAAGATGCCTTAACAATATTTAATTCTTCTACCAAAATTATGCCCTCATTTTGTGGTGATTTTTCTTCCCCCCCCCCCCCCCCCCTCAAACTTGAAACAAACTTAGGTTAGAAAGTCGCGAATTTCGTTGATATATGCAAAAAAAATTGAAAGTTTTCAAGCTCAAAAGCATCCCGTCGGATTGTGTCAGGACTCTTTTTTTTGGGAGACGAACTCAAAGGCATCCCGTAAGATTTATTGTCAGTACTCTTATTTTCTCCATCTTTTTCTTTGTTTCATTTTTTATTTTATTCATTTGCATATATCATGAATACACACATTCAAAGATATTATTTCATACTAATGGATATTCCAATCTTTCTATTGTTTAAAATCCTCAATTTCCTAATTTAAAATACAATAAATAAATCGGTTTCAAAATATTTTTTCGATAAAATTTAATTTTTTATTTTTTTCAAAATCTCAAAACATCTCATCCTATGCAATTCTTTGATCAAACATGGGGTTATTTCTAATTTTTTAAAGTCATCCAAATCACAAACAATTCCTTAATCCTAGCAATCACACAAATTTATCACCTAAAAATGCAAATTTAAAAAAATAAAATAAACATGAGTTTTATACTTTATGCATTTTCAGACAATGAAGTCTAATTATGCAAGTTTCTATTTTTCATAACCTCGTAAAACATCTTGACAAATTTGTAATCTCAAGCAATTAAGTTAAAAATCACAAATTTTATTCAAGGTCAAGTAAAATTCAAGGTTATAAATCCTAAAAAAATTGAAAAACATACAAAAAAAATCCAAATAAACATGACTTAAATACAAATACAATTTTCTTCTATTCCACCCTACAAGCTTGAATGAAGCATTGTCCTCAATGCTTCAATTTAGACAAGAAAAAATAAATAGAAGAAAATATAGAAACTTACAAAATATGGAGCAAGGTGATTGGCGGAGGATGATTGGCGAGGGCAATTGCCTCCTTTTCGCCAATGTGTTTCCTGTGAAAATAAGAAAAAGAATAAGAAAAAGTAAGATACAAATTAAAATCTAAAATTTAGCAAAAATAAGCGAAATCCAAATTTTTTTGTTGCCGTCTGTAGGGCGCAGAAAGTCGCACGGGTCAGGTTAGCTAACGGTGCGGATTATATTTAAATGGAATTGCTCCCGCATGGGTCTAGTGCTCTAGTTCTCTAAACAGACATGAGCTGTGAGCACCGGACTCGGGGCATTCATTGTTTGACATCTCCCTGCTTTTCTCCTGGTTCACCCTTGTGGCGGGCCTACGTTCATGATCAGTCTATTGGAGTTTTATTATTTCGATTGTGGGGACGTTTAACTCCCGACGGGCGCAAGCCCCCGCTGTTAATTACATCAGAAAGACCTTTGAAGTCAAGCTGAATACCTCATTCATTCTGGAATTTGTGCCTATTGGTTGTGAACTGAGTAATGAGATTTTAAATAGGTCTCATGTAAGGTTCATATGGTCATTTGGTAGGTTCTCGATTGACTTAGACATGATTTGAACATTTTATCTTGGTCCTATGTGCATATGCATATGCTTAAAATATTTTTAAGACATGCGAATATGCATAGAAGCATCGTTTGTATGATTTAAACTTAAGAAGACATGTTCAAATATTATTTTTTATATTTTTATTTATAAAGATATGTCAAGAGAGGGGCATTTTCATCACTTCATGTTATGACTGAAACTTGAACATATTTGAATTTGGTTTAGAATGATAGGAAATTTAATTTGAAGTCATTTGGAACTGGTTTGAGTCGATTTGGACTTGAAACGAAGAAGTTATGGCTAAAAAGGACTGAAAAGGACTTGTCTGTGAAGTTTTCATTCTTCCAGAGACATATTTGTAAATGTTTCATGCTAATGGGGACATTGTTGTCCATGTTCTGTGCAGTTTTGATATTTAATTTTGATTTAACTTCAAATTTCAATTCAGAGATGAATATAAGCCCAAATGGTACAAATTTGGTGTCTATCTTGACTGACTTGAAGTCTAGTTTCTGAATACATGATTTATTTGATGTTTTAACCCTTTTAGGGGTTTCAAATTGGCAATGCAACAGTCAGATGTCCATTTTTCTGACAATAGCATTTTTCTGAGTAGCTGAACTTTGGAGATTAATTCCCGTCAACTGGCTATACCAAATTCCATGTTCTTTACATGAAAACCCTCCTTGAGTCATGACCTGTATGCACATAAAACAATTTCATCAAACTCAATTCAGAAGTATATGAAACATGTGTTTTTTGTATAGGAGAGTTTGCTGGTAAACAGCTGCTGTCATCATGCTGACAGCCAACTTCAAAAATTCATTCTAGGAGTTCTGCTGAACCGATTTTCATGTTATTTATATGAAAACTCTCAGAGCAGAGAGCTCTACGTTCTGGTAAAATTTCATAAAGTTTGGAGCTACCTAGCTGTACCAGACAGAGGATTAAATACAGGGACAGATGCC
The DNA here is from genome assembly GCA_964058845.1 of Carex sylvatica. NCBI lineage: Eukaryota > Viridiplantae > Streptophyta > Magnoliopsida > Poales > Cyperaceae > Carex > Carex sylvatica. The sequence continues at coordinate 77,815 of CAXKVR010000274.1, forward strand.
CATTTTCTGGTAAATGGTACAGCAGCGCAATTGAACTTTGGAGATCAATTCCCGTCAACTGGCTGCACCAAATTCCATGTTCTTCACATGAAAACCTTCCTTCAGTCATGACCTATATGCACATAAAACAGTTTTATCAAACTCAGTTCAGAGGTATATGAAACATGCGTTTTTGCACAGGGGAGCTTGCTGATTAACAGCTGCTGTTACCATGCTGATAGCCAACTTCAAAAATTCATTCCAAGAGTTCTGCTAAACCAAATTTTATGTCCTTTATATGGAAATTCTCAGGACATAGTGCTCTATATTATGATGAAATTTAATGAATTTTGAAGCTACCTAGCTATACCAAACGGAGGGTTAAACACAGGGGGTAGATATGAACTGTGCTGGTATTTACTCTCTTTTTTTTTTATCATTTCAAGGGCTGAACTTCAGAAAATCATAATTAATTGTAGAAAAATCCAAATAAATGAAAATTTAACTTTAAACTGTGTGGAATGAAGTTCTCTACACACTGGTATAATTTATTTTACATTTCAGTCCATGCATCAGTCTGTATTGACCGATTTACCAGAATATATCATTTTCATTGGTTTTAGACATGATCATTAGGATATCATGGTTTTGAGAATATGAGTGACCCAAATCAGTACATACTGATGCCTACTCACATGTTTGGACTCCATCCTTCAATATATGCACATTAAATCACTTTTACCCTCTTGCTTCATGCAATCTAGTGCATATGACTTGTTCTTAGCCTTGCATTGGGATTTAAGCTTATCAATGCACATTATAGGTCCATTTGATCAAAGAAATAGTAAAGAAACCAGCCGACTTAACTTTACTATTCCTATTTTATTATTTTTCATTCTGTATTTTATTCTTTGATCTTCTAATCAAATAACTTTGATCATTCAAATATAAAGGGAAATCAGCCGACTTAACCCCTGTATTCTTATGACCTCTATTATTTAATTGAAGATTAAAGAACTTAGTTTAAAAGAAAATCAAAGAAAATAAAGGAAAATTCATAAAATCAAGAAAGAAGAGGAAGAAAGAAAGAATAATTAAAAAAGAAGGATGAAAGGTGCATTCATAGCTATTTTTTGTATTTTTTCATAAAAAGGGAGAAAGAAATGCACATTTTTATATCTTTTAATTAAATTTCAGCAACAAAGAAAATGAAAGAACCATGTATATAAACATTGGAGAGTCCTTGGATTTTATCAACCATCATAGTTGTATTTCCTCCTCTCAATCAAACATATATTTTTATTAAACCTCATTGTTTCATCAATTGTAACAAGAGGAAGATTAACATTTTTTATAGAGAGCTTAAATCCATGACTATGATTGGAGCAATGATTTTAAGCCTCTTCTTGACAAACAAAGAGATGAATCAAGCAAAAAAAGAAAGAAAAAAAAGGAAGAACAAACAAGAACAAAGATGAACATAATAAGAGAACAAGATAGATCTCAAGCTTCAAGTAAGAAGCATTTTTAATTTTTTATTAATCCATGGTTTTATACATATACATCATGGCCATTAAAGCACTATATTACATCATTTCTAGCTAATTATCTATAGCATAGATTGGGATTTGGGAGATTTCTAACTTCATTTGAGCTATATGGAGGCTTGCCATGGGAGGCCGAATATAGGTGTACATGTGTGTGTGTGTGTGTTTCGGCCATGGGAGTCCTTAGCCATGAGATGCTTGTTTTTTTTCTTTTAGGGTGCTCCTTATATAGCCTTAAGGCTAGGGCAACACTAGGGTTTCAATCTTGCATCTTCATCTTAGCCATTCATTTCATCAAATGATTATCATGCAAGAAGGATAAGAATGGCTAGCATATTCTATAGCATATTCTTTAAGGGAGCATAGCATATTCTTCATGAGCTTATCCATAGCATATGACATATTCTCCATGAGCTTATCCAATTGATTGAAGCACATGTGGGACCCATATGGCGGGTTTAATTGGAGATAAGGTAGTCGAATCATTTGAATTTGATTTCACTCGGCTCAGACACCATGTTTGGTTGTGGCCTTGGAATAAGGAGTTTAGACCTAGTTATTCCACCAAACGTGCCTTAATTGAGCCGGACTAAGATGGCATAAGCCAATCTTTAGGCCGGCCTAAATTAAACCACTTCACATGGTGGTTTAATTTTTATTCCACCTCATGGCCTAACTTGAATGATTATAATAATAATTTATTTGTATATAATTAGTATATTATTATTAGTATATAATTATATAATTAATATCTTTTTATTAATAATTATTATTAATAAATAATTATATAATTATTGTGTTATATTGTTAATATATTAAATAATTATTATCTAATATTGTAATATATTATAGTTATTATTAATATATTAATATTGTGTAATTAGTATCTTATTAACGATATATAACTATATAATTAATATGTTATATTGTTAATATATTAAATAATTATTATAATAATATTATAATATTTTATAGTTATTATTAATATATTAATATTATATAATTAGTATCTTATTATTAATAATTATTATTAATATATAATTATATAATTATATCCTATATTGTTAATATATTAAATAAATATTATAATAATATTATAATATATTGATATTATATAATTAATATTTTCTTATTAATAATTATTATTAATATGTAATTATATAATTAATATGTTATATTGTTAATATATTAAATAATTATTATAATATATTATAGTTGTTATTAATATATTAATATTATATAATTAGTATCTTATTATTAATAATTATTATTAATTTATAATTAATATTGTTAATATAGTAAATCATTATTATAATAATAATATAATATATTATAGTGGTTATTGATATATTAATATTATATAATTAGTATTTTATTTTTAATATATAATTATATAATTAATATTTTATGTTGTTAATATATTAGATAATTATTTTAATAAAATTATATAATTAGTATCTTTTTATTAATAATTATTAATAATTTATAATTAATATTTTATATTATTAATATATTAAATAAGTTTTATATTAATATATAATATATTACAGTTATTAATAATATATTAATATTATATAATTAGTATCTTATTATAAATAAGATGAGGGATCGGATGACACCGTTTTTTGGTGACATCGGATGACACCGTCCATTTTCAAAGTCCAAACGGTCGATCCAAACCGTTCAACTTGATGGATATGTTAAAATGTGCTTGCAGATCAAATTTTACATTTTTCAGAATTTTTTTACTATTTATTCAGATGGGTTCAAAAATTCAACGGTCTGAATATAGCGATTTTGTTAAATACTTAATAAATAGTAAAAAAATTCCGAAAAATATAAAATTTGATCTGCAAACACATTTTAACATATCCATCAAGTTGAACGGTTTGGATCGACCGTTTGGACTTTGAAAACTTTGAAAATGGACGATGTTATTCGATGTCACCAAAAAAGGGTGTAATCCGATCCCTCCTCTATAAATAATTAACCAATTTAGGCTTTTAAAACTTTAGTCCTCCACCAACTCTAACCAAACAAGAAATAGTTTAAGTTATGATTTAACTTTAGGCCTTAACTAAACATGAATAATTTAGACCAATCTAAGTTAGAATAATCAATTTAGGCCTCCTTAGCTTTAGGCCACAACCAAACATGGGATGGCTTAGAAAGCTTAGAGCTGCGCTTTAATTCCATTAGCTCATTTAGCTTCGTGCCATTAACTTCGGCCCATTAGCTGCGCCTTTAATTTCATTCGGCTTAGAGAGCTGCTGAATTCTTTGAAACCATGGCAATTAATTTCCATGCACATGCAATTCGGCATATAGCTAAGCCCATTTTGTCTCTTCTTTTAATTTTTGTTTCAATTCAAATAGAAGCCGTGAGCCTCATTTTAATGATTAAAGAGATATATCCATTTTCTCCATTTCAACTTAGAATGGACATCTCCATTTCTCATTTTGATTTTCAAAAATCCATAACTCTTCAATCACTTTGAGTTAGGAAGTGTATAATATATCAAAATTCATGGTGTAGAATATTATCATGTATTCTAACACGCCATTATACATTCATCTTGGAGAGCCTTCATGTATTTTTGGCATTTTCCAAGTGTTTTAACATTGCCATTTTTATTTGAGCAACTTTTTAGGGTACAACACCGTCCTCGGCAACGGCGCCAAAAACTTATTCGCTCAAAAGTATAGAACAAAGTTTCAGTATAGTAAGCTATACTTTTTAACCTTGATTACACTTTCGACTCAAATTGCAAGTATACAATCCTGTCGCATAGTATTATCAGGTATCGATCCAAGAGACGGTTCGAACTTTACCGAACTTTACTTAAGTTAACTAAAATCTAGAAGTGAGAAATGGTAATTTGATTGTACTTAAAACAATAAAGATTTTTTTTTTTTGTTTTAGAAAGAATAAAAAAACAGTTTCTAGGATTTCTGACCTCATCTCAGCTTTGCCTCTCGGTTATCTAAATTTGTTACAAAAAATATACTCTTATTTGTGGAAATTCTTTTAAAAATCCCCCAAGTTTGGATCCAGCTTAGGTTAGAAAGTCGCAGACTTCGTGTGTTGATACATGCAAAAATATACTTCTTTGAAAATTTTGCGAGGCATTCCATGGGATTATGCCAGTACTCTTTTTTATTACTTTGGTAAATGAGTTCAAAGGCATCCCGTAGGATTTATTATGCCATTACTCTTATTTATCTCCATCTTTTCCTTTGTTTTATTTTTTTCTTTTATTTATTTGCATATATCATGAATACACACATCTCTAGACATTAAATCATACCCATGGATATCCCGATCTTTCTAAATTCATTTTCTACATACAAGTTGCATTTTAAAAAAAAAAAATTAATTCCTAAATTTTTAATTTCTTAAACCTTTATTTCCACAAAGTTTTTCGCCAAATTATGTGGTTATTTTCAATTATTTCAAGGGTATTCCTAAAAACTCGTTAAAATTTGCATCAAAAATTTCTAACTTTTTGACAATCACTCAAATTTATTAAAAAAAATTGTTTTTGCCCACTTTGAATACAAAAATTTTAACATGAGTTTTATACTTTAAGCATTTTCAGACAATGAAGTCCAATTATGCAAGACTCTATTTTTCATAATCTCGTAAAACATCTTGACAAATTTACAATCTCAAGCAATTAAGTTCAAAATCACAAATTCTATTCAAGGTCAAGTAAAAATCAAGGTAATAAATCTAAAAAATTTGAAAAACATACGAAAAAAAATAAACATGACCTAAATGCAGATACAATTTTTTTCTATTCCACCCTTCCAAACTTGAATGAAGCATTGTCCTCAATGCTTAAATTCACACAAGAAAAAGTAAATAGAAGAAAACATAGAAACTTACAAGACATAGAGCGAAGGGTGAAGCAGGGGATGATCGGCGAGGGAAATTGCCTCATATTTGCCTCGTGTGTCATCTCAATCTCCAGCTCCTGCAGTGATAGAAAAAAAATAAAAGAAAACGATACAAGTTAAAATCTAGAATTTATCAAAATAAGTAAAATCCAAAATTTTCGCAATCGTCCCCGGCAACGGCACCAAAAACTTGTTACACCAAAAGGTATAGTACAAAGTTTCAGTATAGCAAGCTATACTTTTTAACCTTGATTACACTTTCGACTTAGATTGTAAGTATACAATCCTGTCACGTAGTATTATCAGGTATCGATCCAAGGGACGGTTTGAACTTTATCGGACTTTACTTAAGTTAACTAAAATCTAGAAGTGAGAAATGGTAATTTAGTTGTATTTAAAACAATAAAGAATTTTGGTTTTGGTTTTAGAAAGAATTAAAAAAAAAAAGGTTTCTAGGATTTCTGATTTCATCTTCAACTCTGCCTCTCGGTGCCTGACGCAGGCCGTGTACTCTCATACACAGTCCGTGTGGCCCTCGAGTTAATATAGCAGCTATTTGTTTCTGTGTCGGTAGCTTTGTGTATAGTTCTATTGACCGTATCTGATGTTCCTAAATCTCAACTCTCGTTTGTTGGCTTAATAAACTTGGTACTAGAATTACAATTTCTGCCCTCTTAGGTTTCTAAACCTCAACTCTCATTTGTTGGTATTCTACCTAAGTTACTTGTCTGGTTTAGTAAAGGTATCCACCATCTCCCGACGCATGGAAAGTTCACCTCTTGGCTACTAATTGGTTTCACCTCTCGGCTCACAAACCTACCTCTTATACTTAGTCTGGTTGAGAGAAAGATCAATACCAAAGTACAAAAAAGATGCTTGTTGTACCCTAAAATGGTACTAAATTAAAATTGGTAATATGTAAACACTTGGAAATATGCCAAATATGCATGAAGGCTCTCCAAGATGAATGAAAATAACATGATAGGATTTATGATGATATTCTACATACAAAATCATGAAATTTGATATATTATGCAAATTCTAACTCAAAATAGTTGAAGAGTTATGAATTTTTAAAGATCTGGATAACATGGTAGCCTTTGACTGGTGCCACGTGTCCCTGGGTACCCATAGCATTTACCCTAACCCCTCTGTGTGCAAATTGGAGCACCAGAGTAATATCCTGAATTCTAGGCTCACTAATCAGTGAATAAATGGAAATTTCGCTGAATTACAGACTTGGATAAACCTAGAGCATTGGAAATGAACATGTGAACCGAGCTGACAGCTGAGCGGTTCACCATGTGCCAAGCTTAAGCCACCTTGAGGCGAATTAAAATCTCAGCACTGCAGCGCCCCTGACCCCTCTACAAGGGTATAGACTTGGTGTTCTATACACCGCGTTGCAATCCATGCATGGCTTATGATGAGCCGTGCTCAAGCGAAAGAGACGAAGAACCGTAGAGGAGAACTAGCATGCGGGCCCTGCCTGATAGCCTCTCTTCTCTTATTCTTCCCTCTTTCCTTCATCTCCGACGATGGAGAATCCCGTTTAAGGCAAAATTAAAGCCTAAAATGGAAAATTGAGAACACAAATGGGTTTCTCACCTCTATGCGACAACCTTTGAACAGTCAATTTGAAGGAAAACAGTCTCGAATGACCCGAACTCAAAGTACCCAAATTATAGGGTTCCTAGAATTGAGAGTAATGAAAGCTAATCAGAGCTCTCTGGATGTTTGAATGTGATCGTTGGGGGTTAAATGAGACCCTTTAATGCATTAATTAAATGGTAGATACCTGAATTGCCTACTGGCATACTTGTGCACATGAAAGTAAAGGGCACAGTATATCCAAATGGAATTAGCATGTCATGACTCATGACATGCTTCATATCAGCCTTTAAGTGATCTAAATCAAAGGCTATGATTGTGTTATGCTATGGATTGCCAACATGGCTTAAATTGATTGGATAATGCACTTGTAAGTGATGCCTGGAAGGTTGGAGCTCCAATCTGAACCATTAGAATGAAATGGATGAAATTAAGGGTGCTGATGATGCCAGCATAGGCTACACTCAAACCCTAAACCCTAGAGCCCTGATGGCTATATATACATGTGAAATTAAGCTCAAATGGCACCCAATTTTGATAAGCCTAGTAGCTAGATACATTATACATACACATACTGATATACTGGTACATTAGCATACCAGTAGCCCCTAGAAGCAAGTTTCTTTTGTTCTTCCCCTGTAACAGACCTAATTCATAGGTAATTAGACTTTCGAAATGATGTAAGACCCTTAGGGGTCAAGTTATGTGCCTTTCATGGTTGAGTAAAATTTCTTCCTTTAAATTTTTTGTATTTTATTTGCTGTTTTCTTCTTCCTTTTCTATTCTGTTTGATGTCTTCTTCTAAAATCATTTAAATACCTATAAAATTGTATATAATTATTTAAAATACAAAACATTACTGCTTAGATACAAAACTCTCATAAAAATCACTTTTTAAATATGTTTTATTGTACTTTTCTGAATTTTCTTCTTCTCTGCCTTTCATTAATCATTTTTGTAACTTAATTATAGGCAAGAATGAGTGTAGTGATCCAGCTGGCATCCTTGCTCATTTAAACCTATGGTTTTTTTTTTTATAAAAATGATTAAAAATAGGAAATAAAGTGATTTAAACAAAAGATAAACACACAAGATATGTTTAAAGTGAGCCAGCTGGCATCATTTGCAGTTTTCAACCTAATGTTCACTTGAGAGGGGTTATTTGCAAGTAAACTCAGAGAAATGATGAAGTTGTGTTGATTTAAAGGCTAATTTCATGATTTTTCAGGGGTTTATTTATAAATAATGAGAAACTGAGGTCTAAAGTGCAAAAAGACAACAGTCATGGCTGTCTAATGTCAATTGTACCTTTAACCTATGAAGATTCAATGATATCCCTTTATTTAATCAAGTGAACATGCCTAAAAATATAATTTTCAGAAAACCAAGGATCTCCCTGCATATTTGTAAGTTCTGACATGTTAAAAATGTTTTAAAAATGTCAATTGTGCCTTTAACCTATGAAGATTCAATGATATCCCTTTATTTAATCAAGTGAACATGCCTAAAAATATGATTTTCAGAAAACCAAGGATCTCCCTGAATATTTATAAATTCTAAAAACATTTATAATCACCTAAAAGTTCTCAAAAAGTTTTGAACTAAGAAGTCATTTCAGATAAAAGAAACAAACAAACAATGCATTGGTGATTGGTACACACCTGGCTGGCACTGGATCCAATTGCAAGGATTTCAATTTTACAATTATTCTGGCGCACTTTCTTTGCACATAACATGAGGACCACACTAATATGAAGCCACCTTTTCGCAAATTAATCACTAAAAATGTGTATTGGTAAAGTACCATCTCTACTGCTACTTAACACCATCAGTAATTTGACCGTCAGTATTGAAATAAGCAATCATTTATATAGAGTAAAAACTGACTTTGTTATAATACATAAACAAAATAAATTAACGAAAAATATCATAATTACTATGGTACCTTGTATGTCACTTCATACATTAGCAGGTAGCACAACTCGAGGCATCAAAATTCCCTAGTTCTGAGCTCCCAAGGATTCCAATCTTTGTGCGTTGTTCTAATTACAATATATGCTCATCCTTGTACGCTATTGTAATTATTGTCAAGTGAGAAATTATGAATTCAGTTATATTGGTCAAATATGGAGTAAGCTTCAGAAAATAATAGTAGAAAGGGAAAAACATTATATTTATATTTTCTTCTCTCTTCTTCGACTTGGAAAAAATTAAATCTTATGCATAATAATTGGTCTTTCGCTTGTGCAAACTATATCTCAAATAAGATGGAAAATTATCCCGGTATATAACTGCAATCCTGAAACATATACCATAGATAGGGTTCCAAAATTCTAAATGCATAAATTTTAAGGATGTTTTGGATGTTTCGCTCAAGAATTTAATGAAAAGTAAAGTCAAGATAAATATGGAGGAACATGTATGGATTTAAACATGTTTATTGACTAAGTGCCTTATTAGGTAGAGCTTGACCTTGATTTGATATGTTATCATCTTGGCCTCTTATAAAAGGGAATACTTCCCAGTCCCACAAAAAATTGTTAGCCCATAATCAGGGGTATTGTTGTTGTATAAATTACATCATATTGTCACTTGGTATAAATTACATTATATTTCTTTATGATATAACATTTGTCAGATATAGTTGATTTCTAAATTCTTTTATATGCCAAGAGCCAAGGTTAGAACCTCTACCAGAATACACATAATTTGACCGATATATGATGATACTACATTGTACCATAAATGACCGGCACATTCTTTGAGAATGTTAAAATATGTAAAATATGTTAATAATTAAATTGCTTTGAGAATATTTTAACAAAACACTATTTTTTTATATCAAGATCCTCGTCATGAAACTCGTGCCAAACAACCAAACAACTCATATCTATATTCATCATAATCTAATTTATTAAATTGAACTATAATTAAGTTATATTCTTGAGTTAATTACAATTCACCCTTAAAGTACCATATGCTAGTCTGTCTTGGTTACTGAAGTAAAGAAGTTTCTATTTTGGAACTAAACATTTGAATGATTTCAAACCAAAAGAATTTTGTACCAGAAATCAGATTACTGATCTGAAAATTAGAAGCATGCATTCCTTTACGACAGTCATAGCTTTGTCTATTCAGAATGAGATTTGATTTGTAATATCGACGATGTTTCTATTGGAAACACAAATCAAACCTTTTCTTCAATTTCTGAGACATTGAGAACTTCCAAATTGACCTCCCTCTTTTTGTACCCTTGGAAAACCGTATCAACCAAGAAAGATGTGTCTTAGACATGTGTTAGGTGTATGTCAAATGCAATTTGGTATGTATTCATTAATTGATGGCACTTGCATCTTATGTAAGTGGCTTCCGGTATTCATTAATTGATGGCATGATGACGCACTCATGGTTTGTCAGAGCATTATACAACATAAATAAACTTGTTAGAATTAGATATATGCAACTGAATTTGCATGTGATATATATACTAAAGAAATTACACCTAGAGCTTGCTTTCACATCACAATATTAGCTACCAAAGCAAATTCCAGCATCAAGTTCAAAATCATGTTGATAACTTGTGTAAAATAAAACAAAGGGCAGGAATTGCTTATAGGATTCTGATCAGAACATTTCCAGAGCTGGCTTAGCTCCTTGTTTCCCAATCTCCATGTACGCTTGCTACAAAAGCAATAGTTCGCAAGATAATTGACAAATTTATGACCTAACAAAAAGTAGCTAAATTGAATTCTGAACTAAATGAAACACATAAATCCAAAATCGCAAGAATACTAAATCCAATCGGATGGCCTAGCACGGAGCAAAAAAAAAAAAAAAAAAAATCTTCTATAAGAAGAAAACCCATTAAATTTTCAGATAGAAAATGGAAGTCAAGAGGTGAAGCTGGGGTGCAAGGGAGGTGAGGGGAGGTTTAGGGGAGGAGAGGGTCTGCCGGTGGAAGGGGGTTAGTGGAGGGAGAGGTGATAACGCCAAATAGTACCTAATAATTAAATTCAACTAAAGAGATCAATTGTCAGCATGAGTTTGTTTGTCACCGTCTGGCTTAGAGGAGCAATTACGAAACCTACAAAATAATTTCAAAGTTTTCTCACAAACCTAGAAATTAATTTCAATGTATACCTACCTGATTACTTTGAGAGTCTCTTCTCCATTCTACCTGGAAGAAGAACAAAGAGAAAAACAGAAAAGCTGAGAAAGGGACCAAAGATGAGAGGTCAGACAAAGAATTAGAGGTTAGGCGAAGGGAGAAGACAGGAAGAGGCGGAGGAGAGAAAGAAGGCTGAAGAGTGAACAAAGAAACTAAGAAGAATTTGTCTTGTTGAAGATTAGGCGAAGAGAAAGGTCAGGAAGCGGCGGAGGAGAGAAGAGGGAGTTTTTAGACAACGCAAAGCGGAGGGTTTAGACACACGTCAATGTAAGAAAACGAAATTTACTAAGATTTCTTCGATACAAATCCAACGGCTGGAAATCAGACAGCACTGAATGAACAGTGCAAATCTCTTCCAACATTATATATATAAAATAGATATGAATTTTAGAAGGAAAAAATACGTAATTTTGAGATTTTGAAGGGGCATTCATAAAATCCCCCCTTATTTATAGTTTTATACAGCTAACGGAAGATGTTGAAAACTTGTAAAATCTTTCCATTGTCTAAATGCAAAAATTGTTATTTAGAAGGAATCGGAGAGACAAAATTGTCAAACAAACACACGGACGATTGATGCCAGTTAAACATCGAAATAAAAAACGAAAATAATAATCCAAGGAAAATAAAGAAGAAGAAGAAAAAAAAGTCTCTTCTGGAACTGGAACTGGAACCCAACCCACGGCAACAACTAATTATCCCCGGGAAATTTCCGCAATCTCTCTCTGATCTATCTGATCGATCCCACTCCCAGCAGCCCTGCCCTGGATACCGATACCGATCGGGCGCACTGGGTGCCACTCAGTCCCGTGGGCCCCATCTCTCTCCCTCTCCCTCTCCCTCTCCCTCTCCCTCTCCCTTCCCTTGGCTCCTCCATCGCCATCGCCGCCGCGCTCTTCTAGAGACTCTCGACTCTCCCATGGATTTCGTTAGCCGCCACGCGTCTTTTGCTCCGCCACCCGATCCTTCTCCTGCCTCCCCCCGAGCATCCTCAGCTACCTCTACCTTGTCTGAAGAACCCGAGTACCTCGCTCGCTACATGGTGCTCAAACATTCTTGGCGCGGCCGCTATAAACGCATTCTCTGCCTTGCAGCAACCACCATCATAACCCTGGATCCGTCTACCCTGGGCGTCACCAACTCCTACGATGTACTAGCTGGAGACTTCGAGGCTGCAGCCCCTGTGCGTGGGGACGACGTCGCAGCATCAGGGCCGTTGGAATTCTCATTGAGTGTCAGAACAGACGGGAAAGGCAAGTTTAGAGCTGTCAGATTTTCGTCCCCCTTGAGGGTCGGGATTCTAACTGATTTGCACAGGATTAAGTGGGGCCGACTGAGAATTGCCGGCCCTGCCACAGAGTTCTCAGTACTGCATTTGCGGCGTAGAACAGCCGAGTGGGCTCCATATGTAAGTGTGTATATATTTAACCCTTGTGTTGTTCTAAAGATGGGTTCTTTTTTGTTGTCTGGCGTCTCAAGCAATGTACAGCATTGCTTTCTTATTATATATCTTTGGTTTTGTTTGTATCTGCAGAAATTGAGAATTACATCAGTTGGTGTTGAACTACTGGACGGGCTATCTGGCGACGTGAGGTGGTGTTTGGACTTTAGAGACATGGATTCACCGGCTGTCATATTATTGGCTGATAGCTTTGGTAAGAGAAGCCAGGAAGGAGGTGGCTTTGTTCTCTGCCCCATTTATGGCCAAAAATGGAAATCTTTTATGGCAGCATCAGGTGCCACAAATACCGGGATTATTTCTCATCTGGTATGTTCTTACCATTCCCATATGCCTCATCTATCTGTTATCACTGACTTTAAAGCTATGTTTGGGTATTGCACTTGCAACTGAAAAATTCAAAGATGGGATAATTTATAGATGCTGGTCATTTTATCAGTACAGTTCCTTTTACTGGACCTAATCTTTCACTTGGCCCACCCCCCAATGCACACACCAACTCAAACACTCCCCATTTATTTTCTCTTTCTGTTGCTTATGTTGGGGGGAAGTAGCAGTTCTAGTGGTGCTATATTGCTATTAATTAATTAATTAGTAATATGTGCTTCTATTTATTTTTTTATATTTTTTTTTGCAGACAAACACAGCAAAATCCATGGTAGGATTAACTCTTCACATCGACAGATCACAATCAATGACATCATCTGATTTTATTGCCAGGAGGGGTATGTGTATTTCTTAATTACAAGTCAATAACATCAGAAAATTACAATAGCAATCTTTTGTTCCTGATTTCCAGTTCAACACCTGCCCTTTCCTGAATTTCACAAATTTGATGCCATTTCAGCAAAAGAGGCTGTTGGAGCCAATGAGACACCATATGGAGAATGGTCAGTTATAAGACTGCGAACCGCTGCTCATGGTACTGCTCACACTGAAAGCTTGAGCCTGGCTGTGGGGCCCAAGGGAGGTCTGGGAGAGCATGGTGATTCAGTTTCACGCCAACTTGTTTTAACAAAATTCTCTATTGTCGAAAGACGTCCTGATAACTACGAGGTTACTAATACTCATCCTACTTAACTTGGATTTTGTTTGGCAATTCTAAACCAAATATGCTACTTTAGTTGGATCTAATGTTTAAAATGTTGTATTTGCATCTAGCACCTCCTTTTTATTGTTTTTTGTTCCCAGTTTTTCAACCATGTTACAAAGTTACCTGTCGGGCATAACTCCATTTAAGGTTTGCTTAAGGATAAAAAGATGCCAAATCCATGAAATACATTGCTCAGATTGAAATATGAGAACAGTTTTTGCTTATTTTTTTAATACCTACGTCATTTTGCAGGCTGTTATTGTTCGGCCTCTTTCTTCTGTAAATGCTCTTGTTCGATTTGCTGAAGAGCCCCAGATGTTTGCCATTGAGTTCAATGATGGTTCTCCAGTATATGTAAGTTTACCTCAAATCAATTACATTGCCTACATAAAAGTCTGTTTCTTCAAATCTCTCAAATCTTGAGATTATGAAAAGAATCTCTCATTTCCACACTTTCTAAAAAAAAACAATATCCAGGTGTATGCTAGCACATCACGGGACAGTCTGCTCGCTACAGTACGTGATGTGTTGCAAACTGAGCTCCAATGCCCTATCCCAGTCCTTCCAAGGCTGACCATGCCAGGTCACCGCATAGACCCTCCATGTGGCCGAGCTCACATCCAGATGCCAACCCGTGGAGTAACTGACAGTGAGACTGCCGCAATGCATCTCAAACACCTGGGTGCTACTGCAAAAGACACAGTTGCAGAGGGGGGTTCTGTACCTGGCTCACGCGCCAGACTCTGGCGTAGAATCCGAGAATTTAATGCATGTATCTCCTACAGTGGTGTTCCTCCCACAATTGAGGTACCAGAAGCAGTACTTATGGCTATAATAACAATGCTTCCTGCAAATGCAGCTAACCTCCCTCCGGAGGCCCCACCACTGCCGCCTCCATCCCCCAAGGCAGCAGCTACAATTATAGGTTTCATCTCATGCCTGAGACGGCTGCTCGCCTCAAAAAATGCAGCTTCTCATGTGATGTCATTCCCTGCGGCAGTCACCCGCATAATGAGCCTACTTAGAAATGGGTCTGAAGGGGTTGCTGCTGAAGCTGCTGGGCTTGTTGCGATGCTTATTGGAGGCGGTCCTGGTGAGAACACGATGCTGACTGATTCCAAAGGAGAGTGGCATGCTACATTCATGCATACAAAGTCAATGCTTTTTTCAGAATTAAGCTATGCAACTATTCTAGTTAACAGATTAAGACCGTCTTCTGTTTCTCCTTTACTATCCATGGCGGTTGTTGATGTGCTTGAGGCCATGTTATGTGAACCATATGGTGAGACAACTCAGCATACAACTTTTGTGGAATTGTTGCGACAAGTGGCTGGCCTTCGTCGCCAGCTATTTGCACTTTTTGGGCACCCAGCTGAGAGTATCCGAGAAACTGTGGCAGTCATTATGCGAACTATTGCAGAGGAGGACGCGATTGCAGCCGAGTCTATGAGAGATGCTGCTTTAAGAGATGGTGCTTTGTTGAGGCATCTATTGCATGCATTTTTTCTACCAGCTGGTGAGAGACAGAATGTCAGCCGCCAGCTCGTGGCACTGTGGGCTGACTCGTACCAGCCAGCCCTTGAGTTGCTGTCACGGATTCTCCCTCCTGGACTTGTTGCATATTTGCACACACGGTCAGATGCCACAGACGATCCAGAGAGTCAATATGACGAGGCACCTTTGAGTAGAAGGCAGAGGAGGATACTTCAACAGAAGAAACGGGTCCGAGTCAGTAGAGGGGTAACTGCAGCCAATGCACATGAGCACGGGTTTTCTTCCCAGGTTAATAATAATAATAATTACATTAGCCCAGACAATATCACAAATGTCGAAGAAACTACAATTCCTGGTGATTACATGGGCCCTCCTGTTCAGGACCCTAATTTTGCAGGTTCCGGGCAGTATGGGTTCTACCCTAATGCTTATCCTGGTACAATTCCAATTACTGACCCACAGTATGCAGAACCATATGGTATTTATTCTGCAGATAACACAATGCAGTTGGTCGGTACAGAAATTGACAATAATTCAAACCTTGCTGGGTCGATGAGCTCTGATGTTCCAACCCCGGCTCAAGTTGTGGTTGAGAACACCCCAGTGGGGTCTGGCCGGCTACTTTGCAATTGGCATGAATTTTGGAAGGCATCTGGTTTGGACCACAACCGAGCTGATCTGATATGGAACGAACGTACCAGGCAGGAGCTGAGAGAAGCACTGCAAGCCGAGGTACACAATCTAGATGTGGAGAAGGAAAGAACAGAGG